>BGNK01000601.1:0-59221 GCA_003297005.1 Symbiodinium sp. clade A Y106
ACATGCGCTCCAAGCGCGCACAGCGTATTAATTAGGAATTGATTTTACTGATAGTCCGTTGTAGAGATCCTTGCGTGCATCTCGCCCGGATCGTCCGCAGTGACTGCTTGCATAAACCCTTAAACCCTTAAACCCTAAACCCTAAACCCCTAAACCCTAAACCCCAACCCATGAACCGTAGGACCACTTAGGAGGGGCCGAGAAAGCCCGCACCTGGAGTTCCTCCGGCTTGCCAAGCTGGTCGTAGGAGGCCTCCTCGGGTACCAGGCCGCCTCCTGATTCTGCAATTTGTTTTGGGTTTTGGGTTTAAGGTTTAGGGTTTTAGGGTTTAAGGTTCAGGGTTGAGGGTTTAGGGTTTAAGGTTTGATTGTTTTCGGGTCTCGTGCCCTAAGGCTCAACATAGCCCAAGAGCCTTATACAGTATGGCCTTTGAGCCCAGAAGCCTTAACATATGAGCCCTTAGAGCCTTAGGGCTGTGCATATCGGTATTCTGTTTTACATGACATCACTACTCTTGCTTTTCTTGGTCTTATCATTCGTTGCACTAGCCATACGCCTGTACTTAGATTTATAACTTTGTCTATAACTACATCTCGTTCTGTGTCTGAACCTATGTCTGAACCTATATCTATCTCTACATCTGTATCCATAAATCTGGCTGTGTCTATATACACACCTATGCTAGCTATATCGTACTATACCCATATCTCTATGTATATCTATACTACCTATATCTATTCTGTAGCGACCCTAAGGGCATACTATCGGGCGTACTTTCGGATAGTGGCCTTTGTGAACAATAGCAGCCCGGTCACCTACGACAAAAACCCTGGTATCAGGCCCAGCAATGTCCGCGAAAACAACAACAGCGGCAGCAGCAACTAAACAAACACAGCAACAGCAAGAGCAGCAGCAACAGCAACGGCAACTGCAACTTCAACAACGGCAGCACAACAACAAGACTATTGCATGCTCGACTTTGAGCAATAACAACATTGTTGAACAGCAGCAATGATGTTGCTTACAAACCTAAGCTCTGAACACCGGATCCCTAATACCACCAAACCCTACCCTAAAGTGCCGTAAAACGAAACCTAAACCCACAACCTCTTTAAACCCCAAACCCAAAACTACCCTACAAATGAGATCCAAAACCCACCAAAACCCCTTAAACCCCCAAACCCGAAACCCGATATACCCTATACCCTACACCCTTAGCGCTACAAACTAGTAAGATACCCTAAGCCCCTAAACATCAGCAAGCGCAAATCTAAGCCCCGCTCCGTTTGGGGCCAAGAGCCGCTGTCGGAAAGCCGGCACGGTCAGCCTTGCAGGGTTCACATGGGCTTAGTGGTTTTGCCTGGGCTTTTAAGTAACCAGGGAGAAAAAAGTATAAACTTCTATTTCATAATGGTTCCTTCACGAAAAAAGTATTAAAGCATGGTACTTCAAAGCTCAGTTGCAGTTTAGGGTTTAGGATTTAGGGTTGAGAGTTTAGGGTTTGCATGGGTTTTAGGATTTGGGGTTTCAGGTTCATGGTTTAGGAAGGGTTTTTGGGTTGAAGGTTTAGGAAGGAGGGGAGGGCTGAATCAAGTAGTTTGCTAAGCCTTAACCCCGAACCCTAACAACTAAAGCCTCAACCCTGAACTCTAAACCCCGCACCCTAAACTTGGGTTTCCTGGAAGTTAGGGTTGACCATATCCAGGTCTGAACAACTGGGGGCTTCGAAAAGTTGCGGGGCCGATTGGGTTTCCATAGCTTCAGTCTGAGGTCTTGAGCATGGTGGGGTTGAGGGTTTAGAGTAAGCCCAAAAAAGTTGGACACCGGGATGAAGGACAATTAGTGCTGGGGTTCCCTATACGTTACTCTTAAGGATTGAGGCTATACTATTGGGTTTCCAATTTTGGGGCTTCTACTCTAGGACTTGGGGCTCGCAAAATGCCATGCACTGAATGCACACGGGAAAAGGGTCGACGAGCCGATCGCATAGGATTCCATTTCACGCCCATTGGTTGCCGGGTTCGAAGGATCCAACGCTCACCGGCCCGGGGGGCCGCATCCTTGCTGAGGTCATCTCCACCCCAGCTGCCCCTAAGGGTCCAAGTACCTAACAATCATATACTCTCCCGAATAGTAACCTACAAAACTACTATCTGTAACCCAAGTACCTAATTATTAGGTCCTTTGGACCCTTAGGGTGCCAGGCTGAAAGATATGCGAGGAATCGTGCCTGCGTCGAGACAGTCGCGGCCAGAGTGTGCTTCTGTTCCCGTTCGGCTGGGTGCTCTTGCCGATCTTATCTTGTCTGCGCCGTCCTATCGGAAGCGTCTTCCATGCAGAGGAAGGCTTTCGAAAACACCATCTCCTGCACACATCCGGGAAGCAGGTTTAAATCTCAGCCTCAAGATCTAGAAGGCTGCATCAAAGCCAGCAAGTAGTTGCAAGGACCAATCTCCAAGCGAAAACGCAAAGCCCAAACCGTAAAACCCAGACAACAGAAAGCACGAAATCGGAAGGGTTTCTTCTGCCTCCGCAGCATCTGCCCCAACTCCTACCTGCAAACGGCCCTGGCCCTAAACCTTGCAAACTCTAAACCCGAAATGCCATGCCTTCAACCCCACCTAGAGGCCGGCCTCGTCAAATCCAAAACCTAAATAGAATCTAGAGCCCGAACCCTAATGTAGGGACCTTAATAATTAAAATGGGGTTTTGGGGCCCAGTATACTATACTTCTAACAAGGAACCCTCAATATAGTATAGGTAATCATTAAGGCCCCTGACATAGAACCCTACTATAGATCCCGTATAGACCCCCCCCCCTTTTAAGGCGCCCTGTAAAGGAACCCTAAGGAATAGTATAGGCATTTATTAAGGCCGCTATATTACACCACGGTGCCGATCTTCCATCGACTCTTTCCTTTCCAAACTTCACGGAGGCGGGCACAAAGGCTTAGGGTTTTACAGCTTGCAGTGAAGCTTTTCGGCTGTTACACAGGGCTTCTTTGGGTTTCGGTGGTTTTAGGCTTGAAGGTTTAGAGTTTTGCAGGTTAGGACCTTTATAGATTCGGGTTTCTTCGGGTTTAGGCGTTAAGCTCCTGCTAACTTCCTGATTCAAACTGTGAGGGTGACGGCTTCTGCGCTTGGAGAGGCCCAGGGCAGAGTTTGCAGCGTCCGGTGTTATGCCATGTTATGTATAGCATAATATGATATGTTAGATCATATTATCGTATTTTTGCATCATAGTAGAACATATGCTTATCACACACACACATACACCTCGTTTATCTGGCAGGAGTGCCTGTCGAGTTTCTCTCGGCCGTGATCTGTAAATATTGCGATGGGGCTAGAATGCTGGGGCACAGCTCTCCAAGATGCCCTGAACCCCGAACTGCCCGAACCATGAAATGGGGCTCAGCGCGTGACTAGGGCTTGGCACTTAGGGTTTAGGGCCAGGTTCGCCTTGTCGTGGCACCAACCCTGTCGGAAATTCTGAGGGCTTGGTTGTACACCAGGCAGGGGGCGTCATTGTAAGAGTATGTGTATGCTGCCCACCCATGCCGAACCATGCAATAGGGGGGGGGGGTTCTCACATCACCTACTACAATCATGTCATACAATATCATAAGACAGAGAGGAAAGAGGCAATACAGTATATCAGCTGTAGTAGCAAGAGCAATGGTTGCGAACATCAGCAGAACGAGAACTACAATACCATGGAAACACTGGCAGCACACACGTGCTGGCAAGAGCATAACAAGCCTATATGATTATTATTATGTATGTATGTATGTGGGCGTATTTGCATTTGTGTGTGTGTGCGTGTAAGTATGTATACATGTATGTATGCACAAAGGCCCTCCACCAGTCCCGATGTACATTTTCGTATATGCGTATATACATATATGTGTATACACATTTTTTATTCATATGCAGAGAGAGAGAGAGAGCGAGAGAGAGAGAGAAAGAGAGAGAGAGAGAGCGAGAGAGAGAGAAAGAGAAAGAGCTCTCTTCCATGGGTGCCTTTCTAGTCTGACTGCAGCACCCAGGGTTAAGTTCGAGGAGTTCGACTGAGAGTTTGGGTTTCTGGGCAGTCAAAGTACAAAAACCTCGGGAGCCTTCTCGCCCCTGAGAATTACGTGTTGGGCAAGGTCTTCCAGGCTCTTTTGGTAACTGAACACTTGATTAGAAGAAGTCTTTTGGGTAAATTGTACTATACACACAGATTTTAGATTTTAGGGTTTAGGGTTTAGGGATTTTTGACAGGAGCCTACGGATTGATAACGGACCAAGCCCTTGAAACGGCACCAAGAGCGCTGGTACCCCAAAACCCTGCACGTCAACTCCGGGGCCCTGAATTTAGGGAATTTAAGGGCCACGGGTTAGGTTTATGTAGGGTTTAGGGTTTAGGATACATCCCCTCAACCCCAAAACCTACAATCCCTAAACCCGAAAAAAACACCCAAACAAAACCTTGAACCCAAAGGTCCCAAACTGACAAACAAAGGCGACGCCGAGGATCACCGCAGCTGCGAAGCCCAAGGGGGACGTGGCCTGGATTGCGGGTTTAGGGGTTGGGGATTCACCCCAAGGGTCCAAAGGACCCAATAATCAGGTACTCGGTTTTAGGATAGTAGTTATGTAGGTTAGGATTTTGGAGAGTATATGATTATTGGGTACTTGGACCCTTGGGGGTTTAGATTTTGGGTTTAGGGTTTAGACTAGAGCTTGACGGCGTTTAGGGATTGGGGTTCGGGGTCTAGGGCTAGGGTTTAGTGTTCAACCGGTCTGGGGTTTAAGCTCTTAGGGTGTAAAGTTTGGGCTATGCAGGTTGCGGGGTTTCGGTTGACAAATCGGTGGTTCGAGGCGTAGGGATTTGTGGTCTATAGGGTATAGGTTTATCGGGGTCTGTTCTTCTAAACAGTTGAAGCCGAAGCTGGTTTTACGGTTGATGATATAAATCCTGCATTGCCCTAATGACCCTAAACTATGGGAACTATGGTAAATTCCTCATTTTGGGGAAATGCAGGACTTAGATCATCAGCCGTACCACCAGCTTGCATCTAGCCATGAACCTTCGAACAGCAATGATGAAATCCAAGGCTCACGCTGTAGATCCTACTTATCCTTCAAGGCCTCAAGCCGTAAACGCGACCGTTATAGGACCTCTCCTAGACCCTTATGGTAGCTCCTTAGAGGAACTATTTTAGCACATGTATTGTCACTGATACAGGGCTCTTTCGCAAAAAAAACCTGCGCAACTCTTGCAAAACATTTCGGAAAAAGCCCAAACTCCAAACCCCTAAACCCTAAAACCATTATCTAACAATTCATCTAGGTACGGTACTAGAACCCTTGTAGTAACTGTTATAGGTCCTCTTTAAAGTAATGTATTTCAAGCGTGCCCGCTTCAACACTCCCAAGTATTCAATATTGTAGGACTTTTGGTTTTAGCTACCAAAAACCCTATATAAGGACTACTTGGACCCTTAGGGAACTACCAGCACCTATTGTTTTGTAGGATCTCTGTAGGGGAGTTTCCGAAAATTCGGGGTACGTTATTTTGGGGTCCTTATAATAAGGTTATAATAAGGGTCCTACTATGAAGGGTACTATATTGGGGTCCACTATTTTCGGAAACTCTAAACCCTAAGGTGCCCCTAATTTTCGGAAACTCCCATATTATAAAGTCTATATTTGGGTTTTCGAACCTACAATGGGCCCCTAAGGACTACCAGCACCTATTGTTTTGTAAGATCATTATACCCTAAACCCTACACCCTAAACTTACCTTAAGCCCTAAACCCTAAACATATCCCTAAACCCTGAACCCTAGGGTTTCGATCCTAAAGGGCTTGCTGCATCCTCGCCACGAGGATCTCGCAGTCGAGGCTGGCGAGAGGCTCGCCGGACACGGAAACGATGCGAATCATGGCTGCAAAAAGATGAGGGTTTAGGGTTTAGGGTTTTTAGGGTTCTAGGGTTTAGGGTTTTGAGGGTTCTAGAGTTTAGGGTTTTTAGGGTTCTAGGCTTTAGGGCTTTTAGAGTTCTATTCTTTAGGGCTTAGGGGATCATGGCTGCAAAAGGGTGCTCTAGGGTTTACCCGGACCCGAAACAACCTACCTTTCTAAGGACGTGTATAAGGATATCATATTAAGGAAGGGGTTTAAGGTTTAAGAGTTTAGGGCCGTTTAGGGTTCAAGATGTTTTTAAGGGTTTAGGGCACCTTAAACCCTGAACCCTGCACCCTCAGAGGCTTCCTCAAGGCTCTATATAAGGGCGCTACAACTGAGATTGGCGTTTCAGGGTGGCTGCAAGAGGGCTGCTCGATTTTAACTCATCTGCTCTTTTGTCTATGTGCTCTGCTTGCTGAGTTTAGTGGTATGTTGATCGGGGTTTGAGGGTTTAGAGGGTTTAGGATTCGGGTCATGGCTACGCGATGGTACTTATAGACCTGTATTGTTGCTCCTTCGAAGGCCCAGGTTGGGTTTTTAGGGTCTTGTTGGGTTCAGCCCCTGATTCGACCCGACGAAAGGCAACCCATGGATGCCGACTACGAGCCAGAAGCGGATACAACGATCCCCACAACAAAGGAACATGCGCTTAGGATGATTAGTGCCAGGATCCCTCTTGCCTTGCTTTCAGTAAGAACCTTGGCAAGTTGGACTTGGCTTCCTTTAAGGGTTCCTTTACAGGGCTTGAAACGTTTTACAAAGGGTACTATACGGTTTCTGACATAGGGGCCTCAGTAGTTAGAATAGGGCTTTGGGGTAAACCGTCGTATACAGGATGTTGCGTACAACTCGCATTTCTGGTCCCTGCGAGCCCACTGCCTAAGCGCTACTCTTCAATTGCCCAGGCCGCAGGAATCAGCCCTGCCCGGGCTGTCGCATGAATGACTCAGGCACCAGCTCAATGGCTTTGAACTGCTCCTCCTTGCACAGAGGCTTCGATTGCAACGATCGCGCAAGATCTCATGTTCTCTCTCTCTCTCTGACCCACTCTCGCGCTCCCTCTGTCCCTCTCTCTCCACCACCCTCTCTCTAGCCAGTCCAAAATGTATGTATGTGCTTGACAGAACAAGGAAAATCTCTCCCTCTCTCTCTTTCTTTCTCTGTGGCACTCCCGCCCTCAGTACGCAAAGATAGACAGATAGATAGACAGGTGTATATATTTAGGTAGATACTGTAGGCAGGATGACAGATAGATAGACGGACAGACAGATATGCAGCTAGATAGACAGATCGACAGATACTACAAAGATAGCGATGGACAACTGATTAAAGCAAAAACCAAGACTAAACATAGGTAGATCGTTCGATAGACAGATAGATGTATAGATGCACCGGACAGAGCGAGAGAGAGAAGTAGAGGTAGAGTCAGATACAGGGGAGGATAAACGTAGGGGCCGAGTACCCTAGCTAGCCAAAACAGGTTAACCTTTTCAAGCCCCAAGAGGTTTAAGTCTACCTACGCAGTCCCTAAGAATTCTTGGCTGACTTCTGAGGCCCTCCTAAATGTTAAACTTTTAGCCTCTTTATTATAGTTCATATAGAAACCCAAAAAGTTAAAGTCCTAAGAGCCAACCAGAAGAACGTCAAGAATTGGTCTAGGTGTCGTTTCGGTTCGGCTCAGAGGATGAGACAAAGCATACCTGAGGCGCCTAACTAATTCGGAATGTTGCGCCGTTGAACTTCGGGGTTTTTCGGTTCGGGGTGTGCTGAAACCGGCCCCTCCACCACAAAATCCATTAACAGATTATTCGGCATCAGGGTTACTGTACTTTCGTCCAGAACGATATCCAAAAGAACGGCTTCGAGACCTAAGTTACTAAACCTAACCAGCCCAAACCCTAAACCCTGAACCCTAAGCCCCAAACCCTGAACCCTAAGCCCTCAACCCTGAACCCTTCTTCCCTAAACCCTGAACCCTAAACCCTAAACCCTAAGCCCTAAACCCTGAACCCAGAAGCCTCATAGTCCCTAAACTAAACCCCAAAGCTCTAGGTTTAGGGTTTAGGGTTCAGGGTTTCGGGTTTAGGGGTTTAGGGTTCCGGGGTTAGGTTTAGGGCTTTAGTGCTCTAGGCGTCCTTGCTGCTCTTGATAGCCCGAGGCTTCTCCTCAGGACGCCTGGGTTTTCAGGGCTTAGGTTTAGGGTTTAGGGTTCGGGTTTAGGGTTCAGAGTTCAGGGTTTAGGGCTTCGGGTTCAGGGCAAGGAAGTTCCAAAGTTATGCATGTTTGAGATTTCACGGTAAAGGCTGTGAGCTATGATGGATGCCGCTGACAGTATCGGAGGTTCAGAAAGACGCCACAACCTGAAACACTAATAAACCCTTACACACCTGAACACACTCAGTCAGTCCGTCCAGACAAGGACCGCGGTGAAGACAAAAGGCTGAAGCCCTGTCACTCCGGAGCCTCTACAATCTCTACAACAATTGAAAGGCCATAAACCCCTAACCCCTAAACCCCAAACAGCCGAACCAAAATGCGCTCTGCAAGCCGATGTGAGTTCATTGAAGAAGAATCTTGCGCCCACACGAACAAATTCTATGCCAAGACCCAGTAGGTGCCCGAGATATGAACAAGTACATCTGTATATCATGTACATGTATTTACACATATATATATATGTAAACACACTAACATTGTGAACATACACATACACATGCGCATATGCATACACATACACATGCGCATGCACTTACATATCAATAGCCATATGAATATGCATATACTTGCGTATACACAAACTTATATACATATATATATGTATATATACACACAAGCATTTACATACATATACATATATATATATACGTATATATATATATATACATACATACATACATACATACATGCATATGCGTATATATACAAATGCGTATACAATTACATCTGCCTATACATATACATACACATGTATGCATGCATATGCATACACACGCACATGACATACACAACGCAAATACATATGCATAAGCATAAGCAACACATATGCATATACCTATAAACAAACATATAAACATGCATATGCCTATGCATCTGCATACACATGCACATATACTTGGACACACATACATAGATATATCATATCCATACCTGAGCTTGTATATAGGTACAAACACAGATAGATACACTATTGTGTAGTTCTACCTGAAAATGCGCACAACAATACAATCAACACCACCCTGCTGGTGCATCATCCATGTCTGCATTAGGTTCGGCATCCGTCTCTTGAGAACACCGGAAGTACAGTAATGGCAACGCGTGCAGTGTAGCCACAGTCAGAACATGTCAGAACATAAGAACCAGTAGCAGCGCCATCACTGCCGCAACCACTCGTGATCGCATGACAGCGGTAGTGACCACCACCATCACCACCACCACAAGCCTGCAAGAAATGTCAATCCTCGATCCCTAGACCCAGAATCCTAGCTGATCAGCACCTCCCACACCCACCTTAACCCATCTTAACCCCAGGCCCTAAACCCTAAACCTTAACAAAAACAGACAACACACAGCAAAAAAACACTAAACAAGCCTTTTTAACCCTAAACTGTAAACCCGTAGAGCCTAAACCACCCTAAACCCTAAACCATCCGCACTTTAGGCTGCCGGCTGCAGGACCGGCCCATAGCTCTCGCGGGGAGGGCGCTCCTCTGCCTAGCTCTGGAGACTTTCTCCGCATAGGGTTAAGGCCAAAAGGGTTTAGGGGTTCAGGGTCTTAGGGCTTAGGGTTTAGGGCTTAGGGTATATGATATATGTTCTGGTACACCTTAGGGTTCAGGGTTTAAGGGGTTAGTGGTGTAGGGTTTAGGAGTTTTAGGGGTTTAGGGCTTAGTTGTTGAAGGGTTTGAGCGTTTTGCGGTTTCAGGGTTCATCAGGGGTTTAGGGTTTAGGCCTTTAGGGTTTAGGGGATTCGGGTTTAGGGGTTTAGGAGTTTAGGATTTAAAGTATCAGGGCATTTGGAGAGGGTGCCTTCAAGGGGTTCTACAAAGGTTCCTATATAAAGTGTTTCTATAAGGAGGATATCACTCAGAGTAGCTTTAGGGTTCAGGTCTGTGGGGCTTTTGGGGTTTGGGCTCTAGGGTTTAGGGTCTCGGGTTTTCGGGTTTAAGTCAAGAAGGTTTTTGCAGCTTTCGCGAAAGAGGAGGTTTAAAGGATGTGCTACAAGGTTCATGTTTGCATATAAGTACCCTCAGGCCGAATCAAAACTGCATGGCATGGTTCCTTTTGCTTTAAGGGTTGGCTTGCGAGGAAAGGGTTGCAACTTCAGGAGCTAGGGCCGTTGTAGGAGCGTAGATGATTTAGGGTTTAAGGCCATGGTTTAGGGCTCCCTGGACCCCCACGGTTTTGGGTTTGGGAGTTGGGGTTTCGGGGTTTCGGGTTTAGGGCAGTTTAGGGTTTAGGGCTTAGGGTTTAGGGCCAGGGTGTAGGAAGATGGTTTAGGGCTAATGGATTTGGGGCTCCGAAAGCCCTAAATCCTCAACCCGAAGGATCTCTCGGGTCTAAGCCCTAAACTCTACACCCTAAATCCTGAACCTACCTTCCAGAATGAGGCTGGTACAAAGACTCTAGTCTCCTCAGTCCAGGCCCCTGAACCCCAAAGCCTAAACCCTAAACCCTGAAACCCAAAATCCGAAATCCTAAACCCTAAGCCCTATAAATCCCGAACCCTAGTTCCTAAAGGCCCCCAGTCGACGCAGAACGGAGCCTTGTCCACCGGCAGGGAAAGGCTCGGATCCTCAGTCGAAGGCTTGTCTGAAAAGTAAGAGGGTTAAGTTTAGGGTTTACGGTTCAGGAATGTTGAGGATGTAGGGTAGGGTTAAGGATGTAGGGTTAAGGGTTTAGGGTATGGGGGGGTGGTGCTTTGGGTATAGGGTCGTTGGTTCTCGCTGTGGGGTTTGAGGACGCTCCGGGCCTAGCAGTGACCAGAAATGTGAAGTGTGAGTTTCCGAAATAGGGGGTTCCTTTAAAGGGATCCTTTAAGGGTTCCTGGTTCTATAAAGGGTTTAGGGTTTAGGGTTTCTAGTTTCCGAAAATTTAGAGGTACCTTTATTTTGGCGTCCTTATAATACGGATCCTACTATAGGGTACTATATTAGGGTCCCCTATTTTTCGGAAACTACCAAGCTTTCATAGGGGAGAAAGGTCTCCAATGCTCCAACTTCCTGGCTTCTACTGTAGCGGCCCGTACTGTTGATGGACAAAATCCTGCAGTACCCATTATAAGGAATATGCAGGATTTTGTCCATCAACCGTATCTTTTGACCGAGCGGTTGGGACTTGAGGTTTCCCTAAGTAGGGCCCCCAAAAAGGCACATAAACAAAAATTAGGGTAGGGATATCCCATATACACCCCCTTATAATGAGGCCCAATAAGGTAGGGATATCCCTATAAAATGCTTATGCGTATGTGCTTCTTGGGTCCCTAACTAGGGCTTCGTTGTAGGTTCGGGCGCTTTTGTTAGAGCTAATTCGAACCCCACTGCGGTACATACAGCCATGTGTATAATTTCCAAGTCTCTGCAAAGATGTCTCAGAATCGGAATCTAAACCTCAAAAGCCCAAAGCTCTGAACCCTAAACCTTAAGCCCTTCACCCTAAACCCTAAACCCCAAACCCTAAACCCTAAACCCCAAACCCTAAACCCTAAACCCTAAACCTTAAGCCCTTCACCCTAAAGACCGAATCAGAATCTAAACCTTCAGCCGGAAGCCATCACTCGGGACCGGGCCAGAGGACCTGTCGACAGCCCACCTCACCGACGGACCGAAGGTTCTCTGCTTAAAGTTCGGTTCAGGGTTTAGGGTTTAGGGTCTAGGGTTCAGGGTTTAGGGTCTAGGGTTTAGGGTCTAGGGTTCAGGGCTTAGGGTTCAGGGCTTCGGGTTCAGGGTTTAGGGTTTATTGTCGGGCCCACCAGAACCCCGAGGCTGATCCCCTAAAGGGTCTGGGAAACCCTCCAGCCTCAGCCCCAACCCATAGCGTTTGTGGCCAGCCACATTCCTAAAGCCCTAAACCCTAAACCCTCAGTTCCTTAGATGCTGAGTTCATAAGCCCCCCAAAAGTGTACACTTTTAGTTTTATAATGGTAAAAGTTATCCCCCAAAAGTGTAAAGTGCATCCACTCAGCTACTAAGCATAGCTTTCGTGGCCAGCCACAGGCCCAATTCAAGGTACTCATCCCCCTGCCGCTGCCTCTAACTACCCAACAACCTCCAAGTAGTTCATAGTAATCCCTAAAAAGTAAACCTCAGACCCTCAACTTGAAACCCGAAGCCCGACACTTTAAACCCTAAACCCTAAACTTTACATCCCAAACCCTAAATGAACCTCCCAGGAATCCATCTAAACCCCATGTAGTTCATAGTACTCCCTAAACCTTAAACTCCCGACCCGAAACGCTAAGGAGTCCATAGTAATCCCTAAGCCCTACACCCCAAACCCTAACCTTTACCCTAGGGATCTAAGGACTCATATATTAAGGCTTTTGGGCCCAAAGACCATACTATATAAGGCTTTTTGGGCTATTTTGATCCCCACGGTTACACCCCAAGCCCTAAACCCTCTGTAGTCCATAGTACTCCCAAAACCCCAAACTCTAAACACGAAACCCTAGCCTAAGGAGTCCATACGGCTGATGATATAAATCCTGCATTACCCATAATAAGGAATAGACCATAATTCCCGTAGTTTTGGGGTCCTTAAGGTAATGCAGGATGTATATCATCAACCTAAACCCTAAACCCTAAACCCTAAAGCCCTGTAGATCCCTAAAAGGAACGCCTTAAATTAAAGGTACCCCTTATAGATCCCTTTAAAGGAACCCCCTATAGGATGTATATCATCAACCGTACTAATCCCCAACCCCCGAGCCTGCCTCGGTGGTAGAAGCGCCTCCCGAACTTGTCGATCTCCATGAGGTAGTACGCCTTGGGGTTTAGGGCTTAGAGCTTAGGGTTTAGGGCTTAGAGCTTAGGGTTTAGGGCTTAAGGTCTAGGGTTTAGGGCTTAGGGTTTAGGGCTTAAGGTTTAGGGTTTAGGGTTTAGGGCTTAAGGTCTAGGGTTCAGGGCTTAGGGTTTAGGGCTTAAGGTCTAGGGTTTAGGGCTTAGAGCTTAGGGTTTAGGGCTTAAGGTCTAGGGTTTAGGGCTTAGGGTTTAGGGCTTAGAGCTTAGGGTTTAGGGTTTAGAGCTTAGGCTTTAGGGCTTAAGGTCTAGGGTTTAGGGCTTAGGGTTTAGGGTATATGATATATGTTATAGTACACCTTAGGGTTCAGGGCTAAGGGTTTAGGGCTTGGGGTTTAGGGTTTAGGGTACCTTGTGCACCTGATGGTATATAATAATACTAACTGATACATGACATATGATATGATCTTTTTTGATGTGCTATGATCTAAACTAGTCTGGCGCAGTATAATGTAAGGTCAGGTTGTGTGCTTTCCAAAGAGGTCTGTATCTGCCAAGGCAAGGCACTACCCCTTCTATTCTATGCTTGCCGCTTCGATGATGGCGGTTATGACGATTATGACGATGATGTTGTTGCTGCTGCTGCTGCTGGTGGTCGAAGAACTGCTCGTCAAATATGCTGTCGTCCGCAGTGGCAATCATGCTCGCTGAAATCGGGATTCTCGAAATCCGTGCCGTAGAAGCATCTACCGCTTCTGGCACACCAGTCAGGCCTCACACCTAAAAACTCTAAAGTCCATGCCTGACCTCTTAATTCAGAACCCCATAAACCAGGGGCGATAGTGATTCTATAGTTTAGGATGTTGGCATGGCAAGGTTTTCGGCATGGAAGCAGCCACTCGCTCCCAACAAAAGAACGGATGTGGAGGGAACACTGTGCAGGTTCGGTTTCTTCACAGCCAATTAACCTGTCAGCCAATTCTAGACACATCCTGGGCTTGGAAGTTACCAGGGAGAAAAAAGTATAGACTTTTAATTCAAAGTGGTTCCCTTTAAGTAACAGGTCCCCCAAAAACGTATTAAAGTATGGTTAAACAAGACATCTCAACCCTTGGGTCTCTGAGCCTCGTCAGTTAAGCCCTTAAACCTACTTCAACCTGAAACCCTAAACCTTAAATCCTACTAAGCCCTGAACCCCAAATCTTGAACCCAAAATTCCAAACCTTGGACCCTAAACCCTAAACCCGGAACCCTGCACCTTAAGCCCAAAGCTGAATCTTAAGTCCTTTGCAAACCCTCCAAAGTTTCCGGCATCCTCCTCGTACTTCCACAAGGAGATCTTGGCGTTCCTTCGGCAATGTACTGGGGTTTAGGGCTTCGTGCTGCAGGGCTTTAAGGATTTCAGTGGGGTTGTTCTGGGGCTACTTGGGAATAGGGCTTCGCGCTTGAGGATTCAGGGGTGAGGATGTTAAGTTGACTGGTTCGGAACCTAAACCGTGCTGAAGCATGAACACGACAACTGTCAAGCAGTGGGTTACAGGGGTTCCATAGTATAATTATTGTATCATGGGCCCCAAGGCCCCTACAGACAGAATCCCTTCGGTTCCCTCCCCCCCCCGCCGGGTCCTTCTGCCGGTTGGTTTGTAGTCGAACTTCATCCAGGTCCTTGGCGCAACAGAGGTCGAAGAGTTCGCAGAACTCCGGGGTACTCGGGTTTCAAGTTTTAGGGTTTAGGGTTTAGGGGGGTCCGGTCACGGGTCGGGAGGAGCAAAGGGAAGTAACCCCAAAGCCCAAGCCCGAAAAACCTAATCCCTGAAAACCTCGTATGCAGGGTGGAAGTTTCGGGTTCAGGGGATGCAGTGCTTAGGAGTGCCTCCGTTGCCGTTCAAGCAACAGGCGTTTCTTTTGTACCTGTTCGTGTAGCTAAGAAGACTATAGGAATTGTGGTGCGTTGTGATAATGTCTAGCTGACCATGAAAGATTCCTCCGTTTTGTGCCATAAACTCCGTCGCTATCGGGTGGCAACTGCGTGAAGCGGGACATTCATACCAGTCACTATGTTGCAACATCTTGGCATATTTACGAACCCACAGCTTACACCAGCACCAGGACACTGGACCTGCAAGCCATAAATACCATAAGCCTGACACTCCTTAACAACCCAAACTTCGATCTCCAAATGTAGTCTCCAAGAAGAGGGTTACCAAAAAGACGGCCAGAAGCCTGACAATACTCAGCAAAGAAAGGCCTCTCCAAGAAAAGGCTTAACACAAGGAGTTGTTTGTCAGTCTGGAGCCTTCTGAGCCTCAACCCTAAAACCCCTGAACCATTAAACCCCGAACCTGAAACCATAAATCCCAAGTCCCCGGCTCGATATAGATGCTATGCAGGGGCATCGAAGCTTCTGGCGACATCTGCCGGCGGAAGCATTTTTGAGTTCAACTATCTTGGGGTTTAGGGTTTAGGGTTCAAGTAAGGGAAAGTCTTCTTACTGTGGGACCGCATCTCTTCGTAGATTTGGAATGCTTCTTTGGGTTTCCCAGGCCTCTTCTTAGACCGGCACAGGGAAAGCCAAGCACGACAACACCGAGAAGCTCTGCGAACACCGATCAGGATGAATCAGAAAACTTCACGATCGATGCAACAACATGTACAAGGTACGACGGATGGGATACCAAGGACTACTTCAAGCAGCGTCGCAAGTGCGGTCTGACTGACATCAGCGGACCGGAAAAGGAATCAAAGGGCTTTCAGTGTGTATGGTTTTCACGGCTTAGCGAACGAGAAGAGCCAGCCCGACAACCAAGACATGGAACGGCGTGTGAGGGCACCGATCTCAAGCCACTTTCAGAACGTCCATACTCCGGCAGGAAAGCAGCCGCTGATTCATCAATACAACACTCAGAACCAGCCGCAAAATTCTCCGTTGTCACTCGACTTGAAGACTGCATGAAGATGCAAGACCGCATGTGGGAGTTTCAGGCAATAGGGGATGGGAATAAAAGAAACCCTAAACCCTAAACCCTAAACCTGAATGATAAATGATAGGCACTTTGTTACAAAATCAGGTTTCCGGTCTCAAATTCCCATGCCTGCCAATGTAGGCCTCATAATCCCCTTTAAAGAAACAAACCCTGTAGTAGCCTTATAGAGCCCTTTAAAGAATCCCTCATAAGCCCCTTTAAAGGAACCTGATTCAAAACCCTAGTCCGATAACCCCAATTGGGGCTCATACAAAAACCCTACTAAAGGCCCAAGGTGTCTTAATCAGGTTGCTGTATTGCTCAGCCCTTTCTCCATAAGGACCCCTTTGGGGGACTAGGGGGAGGGGGGTAGGGGGCCTTAATATCTATAATAAGGACTTAATAAGTCCTATGTAAGGAAGTATAGTCCCCTACCCCCCCACCCCCCCCCCCCCAAGGGTCCCTATGATTTCTTGTCGCCTGCGAACCCCGTGACACCGACCCGAAGGGTCTCTTTATGAGAGGGGTCCCTTTAAGGTTGCTCTAGCGTCCAGGTGCCCAAGTAGTATAGACCATGGCCTTAAAGTGCTCCCTATTTAGGTACTGTGGGGCCGGAGAAAATGCTAGTTCGGTAAACCCAGAGGGTCCATATACACTACCTATGGAATTAGGCCCCAAAAAAACCATCCCTATTTTGGTTTTGGGGACCTAATTCCATAATGGTAGTGTATATGGGACCCTCTGGGAAATGAACCCTTAGGGCTAGGGGTCTCTACCAGGGTCTGGGGTAGTTCCATGGTGTTGCATCGCGCGCTTTGCCCAAGTTTTGCCCACATCAACTCCGCTAGGAGCCCAGAAAGCCGTGATATCGACGTCGGCACCCTAAAGCCTAAACCCAAAACCCAAAACCCTAAACCCAAAAACCCAAAACACTAAACCCTAAACCCAAAAACCATAAACCCACTGAGGCTCATGCCCTTTAAGCCTGTACTTGTCGCTTGTAGAAACGGGTGTTGTTATGAGGCCGTCCATCATCACTAGGGGCCCATATAGTACCCAAATCGGGATCCTTTAAGGATTCCTATAATAAGGGTTACTATAAGGGTTCTATGAGGGTTACTATAAGGGTTCTATGAGGGTTTCGGGTATAAGGGTCCATGTACCCAAATAGAGGGGTCCTTTAAGGGTACCATTAGGGTTCCTTTAAGGGTTGCTATATGGGTTCTATATATATATATACATAGATATAGGGTTTGGGGTATAAGGGTCCACGTACCCAAATAGTACAGTACATATTTTGACCCCAATGTACCGAAATAGGGACTATTTTAAAGCCAATGTATATAATACTTGGGCACATGGGCCCTTAGGGCGTGAGCTCATAACAGAATCCCATGTGTTGCTTATTGAAGTCCATCACTGAGTTCTGTTTAGAGGCTCAAGGATGTCAAGTTCGACACTTATTGGGAGCTATACGTTGGGATGCAAGACCAAGTTGGAAACACTGCTTTGGGAAATAATGACACCTATCTGACTTACTTCCAATATAACTCTGTATTTATAACAAGAGCTTTAAGTAGGGTTTAGGGTTTGAGCTTAAGGTCTCAGCGAGGCTTGATGACTAGAAAGTGGCAATACCGGATAGGCGTAGCTGCAGCTTGGGGCATTGCTCGATTCGAACGTGTTGAGAAATCACTGGGGGTTGGCATGGTTGGCCGGGATTGGCTATGTACTAGGACGGCATCAAACCAAAGGAACTCAGCCACGACTTTAGGTGTTTGGTTCTGCAAAGATCATTGCCAACAAAACTCGAACAAAGAACTGCTAAACCCAATCACATACGGCTGGACGATGTCTCTTTCGACCAAAACCAGCCGAACCGTGTCATGGCCTCAGGCGAGCCCTAACCCATGCCCCCAAACACAACACTGAAACGGCTCCGACCTTGATGGCGTTGCGATAGAACTGGATCTTCCAGATCTCTATTGGGTCGTAGAAAGGCACGTCGTCTATCTGCGCGTGGGTTCCGGGCATACAGCATCACATTATATAGTCCCTATCAAGGAGTTGTTTATACTCGTCCAGAAACTGAGCCAAGCTCTTCCCAATGTAAACCCCAAGCCCTGAGCCGTAAACCCTAGAAACAACCGAGGTCCGAAACAGTGTAGGGCCTCCGTTGTAGATCTCAAGATGTCAGGATTTTTCGGGTTTCGGGCTAAGGGTTCAAGGTTAACTTTGTCGAGCAAGACGGCTAGCAGCAGCTGGTTTACAAATAGATACGGTCTCAACATTGCTACATGTAAAGTCTAAACTTTAAACCCAAGAGCCAACTCCTAAACCCTAACTCCTAACCTTAACTCCTAAACCCTAACTCCTAACCCTAAAATCTATAGCCGCTACATAAGCCTACCCAGGCCCAAGGCCCCTCAGGACGAGGCACTCCCCGCCCACGCCCCAAACACTTTACAACCCGACAAAACATACGATAGCGGCCTAAACACTTACCTATACTAGTTTAGATGTTCCTCAGTATAGTTTTAGCAGAATATACCCCAAAACCCTATTCTAATTGCTATGGTCCCTATATTGTCATATCGCACAGGCTGGCCCTCCACATGTGCAAAGCAACCCTTACATTTAGCATAATTAACAAACCTGCTCTGATGCGTGTTGAGTGGATTATGCCTCGAGCTTAGGTACTGGGCTTTTAAGTAACCAGGGAGAAAAAAGTATAAACTTATAAACTTGTATTTCATAATGGTTCCTTTAAGAAAAAAGCATTAAAGCATGGTACTCCAAAGCCCAGGGTGATACCTTGCGGGCCATCCTCAGTAGGTGTTGTCGCTTCGGGCATCTCTGCTTCAAAGTGCTTGAGACAATGCAAGTCCCTGCAATTGGACTACATCCCAGAGGGTCCACATACACTACTATTATGGAACTAGGCCCTAAAAGACCATCCCCATTATGGTTTTGGGGACCTAATTCCATAATAGTAGTGTATATGGACCCTCTAGGCATGAAAGCCTTACTCAAAGAACCCTAAACCCTAAACCCTAAACAAAGATGGGCCTTAGGAAGTCTCACGGGTCTAAGCGCTGGAATTCCAGAAGCCTCGCACTCAAAAATCCTGAACTCCCCGAACCCTAGGGCTCCAAGTATGCAAATAGTACCTACTTTGGGGTCGAAAGTCTGTAAATAGTACCTACTTTGGGCCATTTGGAGCCCCAGGGGAAAGCTCCGGACTACAACATAAACACCGCTAGAAATCCAAACTCATCTTGTAAGCCCTAAGACTTTGTTTGCTCAACCCCTAGAGCCCTGCAGGAGGCGCACCCGCATCTGGTACATGCTCGCCTGGATGTTTGCTTTTGGAATTTGTGCGACATCTTCGACCGTGACGGGTGAGGGATCTGGGTCATCGAGTTTAGGTTTAGGGATTAGGAGGTATAGGCTGAGGATTTGAGGTGTAGGATCCCTGACATCTTCTATCGGGTTTTCTTCACATCATGAGGCGTCTCTTTCGGGAGGCCCCAAAAGAGACTGAGGGTCCATACAGTACTTGTGATGAGTCATATTCTTCCAAGCTGAACCTACGCCTCTGCGGCTTACAGTTCTTAAGCAAGTTTGCAGGGCCATGATGTAAATGTCTATGTAAGCTATGTATATGTATGTGTATGCATATTTACATTTATTTTTTTATAATATTGGGAACAGTACCCAACACAAAGGGGCATTAACAATCAGAATAGGGTTCCTTGCAGGGTCCCCTTACATGGGGTAGATAAGGGCCACTACAAGGGTTCTATGCTATGCATGGGGGCCTAAACAAGTAGAACAGGCCAGAGAATGTTCTCCTAATATTGATGCAGGCTTCTATATGAGATAGCTCTCTAAAACTGGGCTAAGGAATCTGATTAATTCAGGCTTATAGCTAGCCTTTCAAACTTGGGCACAAGCTGGAGTAACGATGGCAAAAGCCAGAAGATCTGCCTTCTGAGGGTTTTGGATAGTTGCCGGAAGTATTATGGGCTTAGGGGTTCAGTGGCTTGCTTAGGGTTAAGGTTTGGGTTTAGGGTTTACGCTTTTGGGGGGTTGCGAGGGTTTAGGATGCTGGGCCTTCTGCCGGCCACGAATCGAAAGAGCCCCATCACCGGGAACCCGACTGCGCAGCCGGAGCCATAAGTGAACACAAGGAGGATCTTCCCAAGGGCCTTCACAGAACGGTTGTAAGGGAATAGGTTTAGGATGGTTTAGGGCTTAGGGTAGGGCCGAGGCCGTTCTGTAATTCGGCTATTCTAAGGGTCCAAGTACCTACCATAATAGTAACCTACATAACTCTACTTCAGTAATCATTGGTTGGATCCTTTAAATCCTTAGGGTCGTTTAGGGTTTAGGGTTTAGGGGTTTAGGGTTTAAGGTTAGGGGTTCAGGCCGTACTTTAGCTTGGTACTTGGGGATTCCGGCTGAATTAAGACCGACAAGCGCGAAACTCTGGACTCCCCCGCGTCGTGCATTTAGGGATTAGGATTTGGGGTTTAGGTTTTTTGTTGAGCTCCTTTTTCCCAGAGGCTGCAAGTCTGCGACTTCCAAGAAGGCCAAGGAAGGCCAGGAGAGACGGGCCCCATTCGGCTCACCGTCCAAAAACCCAAACCCTGCTCTCAGACGACACCCGCGACGCCATAGCACCCAACGGCACTCCACCCCGCTCAGCCTTACGTGTCAGAGTCGTCCCCACCCGCATCAGACGAAGGGCAGGGTTTAGGGTTTAGGGTTAGGGTTTAGGGTTTAGGGATTCTGGCCGAATTAACGGCGAAAAGCGCGAAATCCCGCACTTTTGTCGCGTCGTGTCCCGCAGCGGTCCGATTACGACACGAAACGCAACGATTCGGTTCCCTAATCCCAAAGAAACGCAACAATTCGATTCCTTATTTTCTTGCTGGAAACGCATACACGGCAAACGAAACAAATCCTTCCTGTCTGAATAAACCCAAAATACCACATATAGGTGTGGGGTTCAGTCCCGATGGAAAATGCTAGGGCTTGGGTGTTAAGGCTTTCCCTCTTAATTCGCTGGTGGGGTGCAAACTTCGCATCACCGTGCCGCCTTCTCCATCAAGTTCATCATCACCGAAGCGGTATTGAGAAAGGACCTAGATGCCGCAAGCCAGCTCTGTTCCATAGTTGGGATAGTATTTCTCTTACTGGGTTTGTATGACAAAGAGCTGCTTGTCAGATGTGGATCGACTGACCTGGGGCCACTTAAAGCCTGAAAGCTCTGCGTTACATCATAGTTAAAAACACAAACAGGAGAAAGGAACCTAGCACCGAAAGCCGTGGGCCTTCAAGCGAAAAGGCCGTAACTAGTAACAAATCAAAAGAAGAAGACTAGAGAGGACAGAACCAACGACACGATACGATGTAGGGTTGTAAGTTCAACCCCCCAATAACTAATAACAGCAAGCAGTATATACACTCAACGATATTGCTCAGGACATTAAGTTGGATTTTCGGCACGGGAACTACACTCCCAGCTAAGATGCTTGCAACCCTTGCTTCTACCTAACCATGACCCTACACAAAAGAAAGCGCCTTGTAGCCACCCTACAGAGACCTTCCTGACACCCAATACTGAGCCTTGCGGACAAATGATTTTAACTACACTGACCTACTTATACTCCCTTGTACAGAAGTCAAGAAATAGAGTGCGCTGCTGCTCCTTCAACCCGATACACACCACAAGTGCCCGTAACCACACAACCGACGAAAACAGGGCAATATGGGGGCCTCAATATACAGAATAGGCTTTGGGGGCATATCCTGATAGAATTATGAGGGAACAACAAGGAGACACTGGCAGAAACTGCTTCGATCCTTATATTAACACCCTGAACCCTAGTACTAGTAACCGGGCTCTCCTGAAACGAGGATCCGGCGAGACGGTGTGACAGGGCCCAATGATTTTCAACAAGGACACCTTCCAGAGCAAGGAGCCGCATGCGAAGAAAGGATGTGAGGTTTAGGGCCTATGGGGACTTACAGGGAATTGTCGTTTTTGAGACCCCACGTCCTAAATCTTAGAACCCATGGGAATTGAGAATTACGGAAGGCAATCATGGCATGGAATGGAGCCGACGAGATCGAGACACGGGCTCTCAACAAGCAGCCACCCAGAATCGCAGTCCAGTTTAGTAACTTTGAGTTGCAAGTACAGATCGAGTATAGCAATCCCAAAGGGTCCTTGGTACTGTTATGGGGGGATACTTCCCCAACTTAGTTACGATAGCAATTCCTGATACAGAAACCCTACATTCTACTATAAAGTTAATTAGGACTCTTTGGGAACAATGTTGGTAGAACTGCATAGCTGAGATGTTCGATACAACTTAGCTTCATTTTCGAATTTCGAAGAAAACGGAGGAGACCCCAAGACCCAAAACCCGAAGCAGACCGCGATCACCAATCAAACCAGAACTTGTTATGGTGAATTCCTGATGGTCTAGCATGGGGGGTTGGATGTGGAGGGGGTTTGGGGGGTTTTCGGTCGGAAAGCATCTTATGGCATATTCTGAAAAGTATCAGAAAGCCGATTCCACATCAGACTTCTGCACTTATCGCATAGCGTGGCATATGCTAAAACGTGGCATTTCACTATGGCTGGAATACCGTACCGCACTGCTGCTGCCTGTCCATCACAACCCCATTGTCTAAAGAAGAAGGCATCTGATGGACAACACGATCCTCGCCGCTAGCATGGCGTCTGTGTCTGCTTATTCCAGAACCCTTAAACCCTAAACACTAAAGAAATTCATGTGGCCCAGGCTGATGGAAGCAGCTTCTCGACTAGCAGGCGCTCCTCGTGTAGGTTCAGGGTAATAAGATGGCCATAATGATCACAATACGCTTGTGGAGTGTGTTATACTTATAAACCCGAGGAGGAACTCTACGGAATAGTAGTGGTAATTGTTCCGAAGCACAAAAATCTAGCATGGAGGGATAGAGTTCAGACGCGCACTTTATTTACGTTTAGGATGAACAGGGAGCATCATGGATGTTTTGCAAGTCTTCATATCAGTGGGGCTATGTGGTGATGGGTTCAGGGCTTTGAGGGATCAATGGATAGCCACAAGTGAGATAATAAGGTACCCGAATATCGGGGCTTCAACTATCCGCAAATAGACCTACCTTTGGAAAGTAGGGTTTATAGCCTCGGAGTTTACCCAAAGGGTCTAAGTATCATTATGGTTAATACTTAGACCCCCCCCCCAAATACCCTATAAGTATATACCATAATCATACCCTAAACCCTAAACCCTAAATACTTGGACCCTTTGGGCTGAGGCAAATTTTAGGCAGTCGAAGCTTCGGCTTTAAAGCTCCAGGGCTCAACGCTTACGGTCGGGACCTGGGTTGTCGGACTCGGGAAAGATGCAGCGCCGTACTGATCGAAAGATCCGGACTGTAGAAAGCCGACAGGAAGTCAGCACGATAGTTGATGATAGGTCTTTGCATGTGAAAATACGCTTGGCGCAGATCCTATGACATGGTCCCCTTGGATGGGTCCTCAAGAAATATATAGTGCACAGGCACAGGAATCGGAGGTTCGTTGTCCTTCAGACCCGGTGAGCACCTGGCTGCGCAAACGCCTTCTGCAAGAACAGCTGTGCCTCTAAGGCCACCAATGTCAATCTTGAAAGCCCTGCAGTCTCTGTTGTCAGAAAATGGTAATGTGGGATCACACTGGGCGCAGTATATGCTATTAAATAGCAAGACCCTTAGGGTACTTGTCCTTGTTGAACCCTCGTAAGGCAGTCTGTAGAGCCATTTAGAAAGCTTTCCGGCGCTTATCACCCTCATAACGAACCCCAAAAGGGTCCAAGTACCTTACTATCCTAAACCCAAATACCTAATTATTGGATCCTTTGGACCCTTCGGGGAAGCTCTGCACCCTTTGTCAGGTCCTTCTCGTCTGGTTTAATCCTCCCACCCTCCGCACGGAGGAGTCGCTCAAAGGCCTGGGTGGACTTCAGGGGAGAGAAGCAAAGATTAAGGGGTTCGGGCGACTGTATCAAATACTTTCAGGGTCGCTGTAAGAGTGGTTCTACTGTCTATGATGACTACTGTAAGCAATTAGGGTTTGAGGTTTTGGTGATCAGGGTTTAGGGTTCAGGCGTCGGGGTTTCGGGAATACAGGGTCAGGTCTGCCTGGACCCCAGCTATCACCTATTCGTACCCTAAACCCTAAACCGAAGACCTAAAGACCCTAAACCCCAAACCCTATAAGAGCCAACAATGCTCTATTGAGGGTACCTCCGAAGGTTCCTGAGACCTTACCCTAAGGGTCCATGTACCCAAATATTATATACTTCGGGCCCAATGTATCTATATAGGGAGTACTTTAAGGCCAAAGCATGTTCTATTTGGGTACATGGACCCTGAGGGTTACTCAGAGATGAGAGTTCAGGATCTCGGGTTTAGGGTTTAGAGGACCTCAGTGCAGAAAGAACTGCTCTACCACAAATGCTCATGATGCTTGCCGTAGTGCGACAGGAACAATGCCATAACCATATCGGCAGGAGTTGTTGGCGAAGGCATTCGGTCTAGGACCGTACGATAGGCGAGCAGGATGTAGGCTTACAGGGTCTGGGAACTGTGAGATTGAACCCTAAACCCTAAACCCTAAACCCCTGAACCCTAAACCCCTACACCCTAAACCCCTAAACCCCTAAACCCGTGAACAAAAATCCCCATATGTCTATGTCAGCCCAGGCAGCCGGCTTGACATTTGCGCTTTCGAGACAAGGGAAGTGAAGGAGCGATTCTGAGATCATCGGAGATCCTACTGCTGATGGACAAAATCCTGCATGACCTTAAGGACTCTAAACTATGGGAATTATGGTATATTCCTTAGAATGGGTAATGCAGGATTTTGTCCATCAACCGTAGGGACCCTTTACTTCCTTAAATAGGCCGAGGGAGGTAGAAGAGCGGTGCTTAGATCATATGGATCCTTAAGGGGAACCCTATGGATCTCTTTGAGGGAACCCTCTAGATCCCTTAAACGGAACCCAATAAATATTTTTTTAAGGGGGGGGGGTAAGGCACCATCCTTAAATAGGCCTTCTTCGACCCCCATCAAGTCCTGATTGCGGCCTTGGTGGCCCTCTACCCTCCTTCCCCTCACCCCTATGATGAGAGGCATGCAGCGAATCAGAACTGCATCGCACAGCAGCCACATTCTCCAACCCTAAACCCTAAACCCCAAGTCCCAAATCCCCAACCCTTAAAAACATAACCCTAAAGCCCTATAAACCCTAAATCCTAAAGCCCTAAAGCCTAAAGCCCTAAACCCTAAATCCTAAAGTCCGGCTGCTTCTGAAAACGGCGGGCTCCAGTGTTTGGAGGAGGTTTGTGACAAGGATGCTATTAGCTAGTCAGGGTTTTTGGTGTTGAGGGCTTTTAGGGTTTAGGATTTAGAATGTTTAATGTTTAGGCTTTTTGAGGCTTAGGATTTATAGGGTTTAGGGATTAAGGTTCTGTGCTTTTGGTGTGTGGGGGGGGGGGCTCTCTGCCCCGGTCGCCGGGATTCTGAAGCTTCCTCATCGCACGACCCTGCATTCGAATCCTGATAAGTCCGACCCTAAACCCTAAACCCTGAAACCCTATACCCTAAACCCTAAACAACCCTAAACCCTAAACCCTAAACAACCCTAAACCCTAAACCCTAAACCCTAAGCAACCCTAAACCCTAAACCACCCTCAACCCTGAAGATGAAGAGCTTGAAGTTGGGATGCTTCAAATTACCCTAAACCCGCACAGCCTGCATAAAAGACCCTCAGCCCTAGACCCTACCCAATAATTAGGTGCCTAAGGCCCCATAGTAGTTAGTTTTGGGGGTTCCTATTATAGGACCCTTGGGTTTAGGGGTTTAGGGTTTAGGGTTTAGCCCCAAGGGTCCTTTAAAGGACCCAATAATCAGGTACTCGGTTTTAGGATTAAGGGTTCCTTTAAAGGGATCTATAAGGGATCTATAAGGGTACTGTAGGGGTTTAGGGCCTATAATTAGGTACTCGGTTTTAGGATAGTAGTTATGTAGGTTAGGATTTTGGAGAGTATATGATTATTGGGTACTTGGACCCTTGGGGCTACAACTGACTCTCCTTGCGCTCCAAGAAGCCTTCTTGACGATGTGGTACCCACCCCCGGTGTGGAAAGCGTTCAGGTCTGTCACCTGCGGAGCGGTTAAGGGTCCAGGGTTTTAGGGTTTTGGGTTGAGAGTTAAGGGCTGAACCGATTTCGGGCTTATGGGTTAAAGGTTAGGGGTTTAGGGTTTAAGGGTCCCGCACTCTACACACACATGCACACATTCAAGCCATGACTGGAGTCAACAGACACACACGCGCGCGCGGATTCGCACAAACAGCTACGTAGCCATGAGAGGTTGAGGGACTCTCATCGCAGTCTGACGCTTAGCACAGAGACCTTAACAATCAGAACAGGGTTCTGGGTTCCTGTAAAAGCTCTTAAAAGGGTTCTATTATTAAGAGGTACTATAAGGGCTTAGTATAAACTCGATTCTGATGGCCCTACATTACTGAAATTGAAAGAAGGCTAACGTTTACATACGTACAAGAACCTGCTCTTTTGTAGGGTCCCTAGACATTCCACATCAGGGTTTATCATAGGAATCCACAGAAAAGTAGGTTTTGGTAGGTTAAGGTACACCCTATACCCTCAACCCCTAAACCCTAAACCTTAAACTCTATACCCTAAACGCTGGGTCCTAAACCCCAAACCCCTACAGTAAACCTTCAACCCTATAACCCTAAACCCCTAAACCTTAAGCCTTAAACCCTATACCCCAGACCCTAACCCCTCAACCCCAAAAAGTTAAGGAAGAAGTCATGGCCTAGCTCAAAGATCGGATCCCACCTCGACAGGACCCCGGCCATTCAGCTTTTGCCTGCAGTATGGGCCCCTTTTCGGGAACTACCCAAGTAGAGGAGCAGTGTGCGAGTAGTTCTCCAAATTAGGGTCCTTTTTAGAGCATGGGTGGTCCCTAGAAAGGGATCCTGATTTTGAGAACTACCCCAGGTAAAGGATTTGGGGAGTGCAGTATGTGAGTAGTTCTCTAAATTAGGGTCCGGTTTAGAGTCCTTTTTGGTAAGGGTGCCCATCTAGGAGGATTTGGGGGATTTAAGGCTGAGGGCTTAGGCTTTAAGCCGTTTACGCTTTGTGTAGGGGCCTTAGGCCTTACCCATAGGCCCCAAAGTAGTTCCTTTTGGGGGTTCATATTTAGAATTCTATAAGGTAATCCCAAAAAGGAACTACTTTGGGGCCTATGGGTAAGGATAAGAGTTTTAGGGTGTATGCTTTGCGGTAAAGGGTTCCTTATCACAATCGCTCCTCATCTCGGAACCTCATTTGAGAACCCGCATGAGTTCCCATAGTAGTTCCATTTTGGGACTACCTTATAGGATTCTAAATATGAGCCCCCAAAAGGAACTACTTTGGAGCCTATGGGTGGAGTCATACCCTACCCCTTTTTCGGGTACCTACTCTTCTATATAGCAGATACTAACCATAAGACTAGGTATCCTAAAAAATGGGTAGAGTATGAACCTCTAGGTAGAGTCGCAAGCAGCTAAAGGCAGGGAAACGAAAGGGCGGATCTGTCAAATTTTGAGTCTTACGGCCTGACGGCAAGACAAATTTGTCTTGGGTCTGGGGTTTAGGGTTTAGGGTTTGGGGTAAGGGTTTAGGGTTTAGGGGTAGACGGCCAGACTACACACACTGACTCAGGGGCTTGAACAGGGTATTCTCGATTCCTCATAAAGGTTTTACATAATGAAACTACAGAAAAGTAGGTTTTGGTAGGTTAAGGTACAGTTCCAAAGCACTGAGCCCCGGGTTCTCTTGAGGCTTCGGCTTCAGCGTGGAGTGGCAGGCATCCAAGGCCTCTGCGACTGCAGGGGGGGTAGTCTTAACGTTTAGGGTTCAGGGTTTGCGGTTTAGGGTTTAGGGTTACTAAACACATACCGGGTGAAACATGCTTCAAGTCTATATGAAGGCGAGCTTGATGACTTGATGCAGTTCAGCTTTTGGGTTGTCGAACACGTTTCTTAGCCTCGAATGGTTGACGGCCTTCGGGTTTAGGTTAAATCCTCCGTATAGGAACCTGCACCCTACAACTCTGTAGTAACCCTGAATATGACCCATATAGTCGTATTGCTAGAGTTAACTTGCCAGATTGTATAGTGAGCTACGCGTATGGTATCCTGTAAATGGCACCCTAGTCCCCAGTCAGAAGGTCTCTGGGAAGCCGCATCCTCTAAAGCTTCGTCCCACAAAAGGGTTTAGGGTTTGGCCTAGGGGTTTTGAGGCTTTAGAATGCTTTAGAGGTTTAGGGTGTTTGTCTCCCCTGCCCCTAGGAGCACCGGAGGCACAAAGCTTTCTGTTAGTACGGCTATTGAGGCTTAAGGTTGAAAAGCAAGGCTTGATCAGGCAGCCCCTCATTCCAAGCACCACACTGGCCCTGCACCCTGCAAGGAAACTATCACCAAATCACTGCCTATACACATTCTGCAGCACGAAGCAAACATATACATAAAACTGCAGCACTGTCCCAAACCAGCCAAGTTAAGGGTGATCCCAAAACCAAAACGGCGCAGTGGGAAAAGCAGAATGCTACACGCCGATGATCCGATCTTTACCCCGACCCTCATGCTCGCATGGAGAAGTTGTTGTACCTAACCATCTTCTTCGTGGCACACATGGCTGGAAGCCGTCAACCCCGGAAGCAGTCGTAAACAGAAACTTCGCCACCCCAACAAACAAGCCCGAAACCAACCCTGCACGCTTCAAGCGTACACGGTTTAGGCTTCAGGGCATTGGGAGTCAGGGTCCGAGATCTGTTACTCAAGGTTCGCCCTCGCCCCCGCCCTCTCCCCACCCTAAACCCTAAACCCTAAACCCCAAACCCCAAACCCGAAACCCTAAACCCTAAGCCCTAAACCCTAAACCCTAAACCCACCCCTCATCCCCCAAAAACGAGACCCGGTTCGAGGCCCGCGCATCTAAGTAGCACTCCACACTGTACTTACCATCCGTAATGGGTGCCATGTCATGCCTCGGTTCGCAGGGTTTAGGGTTAGGGGCTTAGGGGTTTAGGGGTTTAGGGGTTTAGGGGTTTAGGGTTTATGGGTTTAGGGGTTTAGGGGTTTAGGGTTTAGGGGTTTAGCGGTTTAGGTGTTAGGGTTTAGTGCGTATTGTTCCGGTTTAGGGTTGGGTTTCAGGTTTGCTGTGCCGAATCTCCAAATCTAAAGCTTTAGGTTCGAAGCCCTATTACCTGGAAGATGGCTCGGTCCTGCGCGTCATCCGCGGTCTTCGGGCGGGAAGAGGAGGCGGAGGGAGGCACCGACTTGTCATGCCTTTTCTTCTTTTGCTCTGCTTTCACTTCATCTCCACCTGCGGTCCCTCCCATCGATGGAGGGGATAGAGTGACCGGTCTCCGCAGGACCATGCAGGAGCTGCAAATCGATAGGGTTAACAGGAGGTTCGTCCCACTCGTCCTCCTGAGCATCCTCCTGCTGACTTCTTGAAGAAACAGATCGGGATCCTTACTACACTTACTACCCAAATAACATCAAGAGTATAGGGTTTAGGGTTGACGGTGCACTCAGCAATCTGCCTACGGATTCCGGAATTCTATACACTCGAAGGTCAAGATAGACCCATCCTACATCGGACTCTACCTGGACCCCGAATAACCTATAAAGAGGACATACATAAGGAAATCATAATAATAGGGAACCCTCAAAAGGAAAGGTTTATATAACGAAATCATAACAGGGACCTAAAAAAGGGGGGCTTTATAGGATCCAGGTATATCGGCCTCGCATGTGGAGGGTACGGGAGATGGGATTCGCGGAGATCCTGGGGGCTCCCACTTGGCCGTAAACTAAACCCTAAACCCTCTCAGCCCTAAACCCTTATTAGGGCTTATAATAAGATCCTACAAAACAGTACCTAAAGCCTAAACCCCAAATTCTCTCAGCCCTAAACTCTTATGAGGGCTTATAATAAGATCCTACAAAACAGTAGGTTTTGGTAGAAGCATAGAGCCCCTCAAGGACCGGTGGCCAGTAAGCTTTCGACTCTTGGCACCCCGGGCTCTTGGTACTTTGGATAGTGGTTGTTTAGGGTCTAGGGTTTGAGGTTTCAGGTTTAGGGCCGTTTAGGGTCTAGAGTTTGGGGTTTGGGGTTTAGGGTTTAGGGTCCGGGTTTGGGGTTTAGGGTTTCAGGGTTCGGGTTTGGGGTTTAGGGTTTCAGGCTTAGGGTTAAGGGGCTTCAGCTGTTCGGTATCATTTGGCCCAGAGCTATACCGGCTCTGTTATCCTTATGTTCTTAACACAACCTCAATGTGTCCAGCAAAGGGATGCAGCCTGAGCCCGACGCGCGTCTGCAAGTCAATGATGTTTCAGGAACACAAAAAACCAAAGGGTTCAAGTAATGGTATAGTCCATACAGTAAGGGTATATACTGTGGCCTAAACTAACTAGCCCCTATGCAGGTACTTTGGGGCCAAAGTAGATCCTATTTGGGTACATGGACCCTTTGAGGAAGTGCATATCATGCTTTACGTCAACTGCCAAGAGCCGCCTATCCTGAGGAGTCGTCTTAGTCGAAAACTCTGCATGTGATCCCAAACCCTGACTCCTGGTGTACAGCTACGCCGCAAACCCTAAACTTAAACCCTCTTCAGCAATGTTGAGAAAGATCTTGGCTGCAGACCATCCGACAGGTTTGCAAAAGTCGAAGCGATGGAGCACGCAAGAAGCGCCTTAGGCATTTTGCTGCAGCTTGCAGGCCAAATGTAAGGGGCCTTAAAGACTAGAACAGGGTTTAGAGAGTACGATACACACTGACTTGGTAGAAACCCTTAGGAATAGTATGACATGCATGGCTTGACCTCTATGTTAGACTACTAAACCCCCCGGTGTTTAGGGCCTGTTGTCCTCGAGGAAGACCTGGCCTACCTTCCGCATACCCTGGGTTTGCATTGGGGTTAAGGGATTATAAGGAACTTAAACCCAAACCCTAAACCGTATCTACATAGTATTGGAGAGTGTTCGAACTCACTTATTTAGTATGACGAATTGTTCAGGTTTCTGCACGATGGGAAAGATTGTCGAGGTTAGGGCTAAGCAGGTGGCTGTGCAGGTGTAGAAAGGATTTCCGTGATTCGCGCAAACACTGTTCCGAAAGGTCCGCGTGCATCTGTGGCTAGGTGCTTGCACCCCTCCCTTCAACCTTAAACCCTCAACCCTACCTTAACCCCCAAGCAACCTACTTGGTTAAGGATATATATATAAGGAAATCATGATTTTGTAGGGTCCAGGTAAAGCTTAAACCGCTTGCCTCGACCATAAACCTTTCAGCTTGGCCCCTACCCTAAGGGTTAGGTGCTTAGGTTTAGGATAGTAATTATGTAGGGCATAATAATAATTAGGCACTTGGACCCTTAGGGCTAGTTCTTGAATCCTAAAACCTCAACCGTGGCTTCTACCTCCGGTCTGAGCCCTGCACGCTGTGAATGGTGCGGCATCGGGGCATCCGGGAAGAATAAGGCAGCAGTGGTGGCCTGGTTTAGGCTTTTGGACGACATTGAGCTTTCGGCGTATCCTGTACAAATAGAGTATGTAAACAGGAACTCTGCCAGAGCATCCGATGCAGGCGAGTTCCTCTGAGGCGCAGGCATACGTTGAACACCACATGAGCTGTTGTCAGTGGACATCGTTTTTCCACAAGAACGGCATGGTCCCTCCTCGTTTAGGGCCCATCATCGTAACACTTGTGGTAGGGGTCTGAAACTCAGGGTACAATATCTAATGATTATGCAATATTAAGGTGCTTGATTTTTGCAACACCCGTATGACCATATGAGAATTATGGTATGATAAGAAAAACAAACAGCCCCAGTATCAGCATCCTATTTTGAGGCTCTCCACCAAAAACCGACTCCCCAAAACACAAGAAACTCCCTTCCATACTGAACTTGGTACGCTTGCAATAATTACAGTTTCAAGTGTCTGGTAGGGATTATAGTAACCAACAATTGTTCCCCCAAGCCTGTTACGAACGTGAAGCTTGAAGCCTTTGCTCACTCTTCTCTCTAGGCTCCACGCTGCACCGACGAAGGCCATGGCCTTGCAAAAACTGCGGGAGGAACATAATTGCGTGCGTGCGTGCTTGCGTGCGTGCGTGGGTGGGTGGGTCGGTGGGTCGGTGGGTGTGTGTGTGTGTGTTGGTGTGTGTCTGTGTGTTTTGTTTGCTTCTGGGTTGGCTGGCAAGCCCCGGAGGGCTCCAAAGCAGACTTAGAGAAATGTAGCGTTTATGCGAGGCTTTCAGAATTCATGTCAAGGAGTTTCAGGTCAGAGATCTACAGTGGTTAGGGTTTAGGGTTTAGGGTTTTTTTAAGTGCACTGACCTTTCTCCGCAGGGGTTTTAGGTTTTAGAGCTAACCCTCCTTAAAACATTCGAAAACGCTTGCAAACCCTAAACGCACCCATTACCCTCAAGCCTATCACCCATTTCCCTAAACCCTAAACCCACCCATTTCCTTAAACCCCAACTCCACCCATTTCCTTAGACCCTGAATCCACACATATTTCCTAAACTCTAAATCCACCCATTATAAAGCCGGCCTGGGGGTGAGCCTCTGAGATGTCTGTGGCCACAGCGATGCCGTAGCGGCCATCCCAGCCTTTCCCAAGGTGGAAATCCGCGGCTATTGGGTTTGGACTTCCTTTGAGGGGTTCAGGGTCTGGGTTTGAGGTTTACGGTTTCAGGGACTTCAAGGATTTATGATCCAGGGATGTCCAGGGTTAAAGCTCTATAGGGTAAACTTTACTTCGGACTTCCTCTAGGATGACGGGTTCGGTTGAGGGTGCTAAAGGTTTGGGGAGGTGACGACTTGCCGCCGTTAACCTTAACCCTAAACCCTAAACCCTAAACCCCTAAACCCTAAACCCCTAAACCCTAAACCCCTAAGACCCATCCCCAATGTCGTACTGGTGTAGAACCGCCGAAAAGAGCCGTTAACTCCTGAACCTTGGGGTTAAAGGGTTTAGGGTTTAGGGTTTAGGGGTTTAGGGTTTCCAGTCCCTTCCCCAGAACCCCCGGGAGGATCTCAAAAGTAGATCCGTTAAGGAAGTTCCTAACAAGTAGCCTTTACAGTAAACCCCATAAAGTTGGAAACCGGATTAAGGCCGAATAGAGCGGGGATTTCCTATACATTACTCTTAAGGATTGAGGCTATTGGGTTTCCAACTTTTGGGCTTCTACTGTACAGATACCTGAACCCTAATTAAACCCTAAACCCAAAAAGAGGGCCCCTTGCAATTGAACCGCAACCTTAAACCGATGATAACAAGTAGCCTTTAGTAGTATAGGGCCTCAACTTAGGGGTTCTACTTTCTAGATCCTCCCGGGGGTCTGGGCAAGGATCAGGATTCGTTTTGAGACTCAAGTTTGGGGTTCCGGTAAGGGGTTCCTCTGGGGATACCTTAGGAGTTGGGATTTCAAGGCTTCACACCCTTATGAGTGCAAATGAACCCAGCGACCTATCTAAGTAATATAGGGGCCTTAATACTTAGAATATGGTTCCTTTAAAGGTTCCTTTGAGGGCTACTATAAGGGATCTATAAGGGTACTGTAATGTAGGGGCCTTAATAATTAGAATAGGGTTTTGGGGCCCATTGTACCATAGTTATAGTAAGGAACCCCCGAAATAGTATTCGTTGTTATTTAGGCCCCTACATTATTGTGTTGAAGCCCTTCCGTCCAGTGTTTCGGAGTTTGTCATGTTCCGAAATTGAGTATTCCCGCTTGGCCAACGGTTCATAAAGGCTTATACAAGTTGTATGTTAAAAGCTACTGCAACCTTAAATCTAAAAAGCCCGATGCTGATAACTTCATACTACTTATTATCGGCCTTCACGCACTGCTCCAAATGGGGCGAGGGGCTTGGGATCTGAGGGGCTAATTCTAATTAGGGATTCTTGTCACAGCTCGAGGTGCTTGGAGGCTTTCATGAACGTCCCAGCTCTGCTTCGAGGACCCCTCCTAAGCCCTCAACCCTAAGCCCGAAAACCCCTAAATCCCATAGACAGAAAGCCTAAACCCTAAACCTGAAGCCCCCTAACTTAGACAAAAACACCAGCAATTGGCGTTGTTCCACGCACTAAAACCCCCGGGATCTCAAAACAGATAGAAAGAAACACACACACACACCTTCAAAAAACAGTCCAAACCCAATAGCACCCTTTAAGCAAACGTCCAAACCTAAAGCCCCAAACCCTAAGGAATCAACTAAAACTGAGCCGAGAAAGCTCCAGGACAGAAAACCATAGAGCTCTGACCTCGGAAACCCGGAGGCGCTAAAGCCCTGGAGCCAAAATTCTTGAAAGCCCTAGCTGTGGCCCAGACGTTCAGACTCAACCCAGCTCCTTGGTTAAGGGATTGGGGCTCAGGGTTCAGGATCGTTTAAAGGGTGGGCGGTTTAGGGTTTAGGGTTTAGGGTGGGATTTAGGGCCAAGATTGAGGTTGAGGGTCTAGGCAGAGCTGACTGCTATGCTACTTAGTTGCTGAGTTCATAAGCCCCCAAAAGTGTACACTTTTAGTTTCATAGTGGGTAGTATTATCCCCAAAAAAGTGTCAAAGTGTATCCACTCAGCTACTAAGGCTATAGGGCCCAGGGCTTCTAGGCTTCAGCTCCTGTGGCTGAGATAACCCTAAGGGTCCAAGTATCTATAATTATCATATACTCTCCAAAGTAGTAACCTACATAACTACTATCCCAAGCCCGAGCACCTAATTATTTAGTCCTTTGGACCCTTCGGATAATTTCCGTCCCTATGAGACATAGCAAAAATACAGTTCTATTGTTTAGCTTGTGCGGTAATAAACCATGGTAACCTAGATGCTGCGTTTTTAAACCATAACACTAAACCCTAAACCCTAAGCCCCAATGTTTGTTAGAATATGTCGAAGGGCAGCAGTCAGCAGTTTGCAGGGCTTCCTGTGCAGTGGCTCAGGCAAGCGATGTAAAGTTTAGGATTTGGGAGTTTCCGAAAATAGGGGACCCTAATATAGTACCCTGAATAGTAGGATCCTTATTATAAGGACCCCCAAATAAGGTACCCCTAATTCTCGGAAACTCCCATTTAGGGTTCGGGGATTGAAGCCCAGAAAATGCTTGGAAGGATTGGCTTGGATGCAATATTTTTTTAAATAGGGGTCGCTACCACGTACCCCGAAACGTTATTCCAATTTTCAAGGCCCCTATGTTAGAGTCTAGCAGCTGTTCGAGTCTGCGCGGTTGCTATGGGACGTTCGGGTTTAAGGCTTGGTTGCATAGCCGTTTAGGACTTGTTTGGGTTTAGGGGTTAGAGTTCAGGGTCAGGGAGTGTCGAGAACGGCTTGTGGAATCTGGGAGCATACCACAATAAATGCCTTGGCAACAGCTTCTGCACTAGTTGGGCCCATGGTCTGTACTGGAAGATGCTCTCGCAATAGCCATGCTTTAACTGCTAAGCCCTAAGTCCCAGAACTTCACGACACCTACAATTTAGGATGGGGCACAGGATCCTGGGGTGTAGGGATGCAGGTTTGGGGGTCAAACCACAACGCCTAAATTTTATGAACTCAAACACCGAACCTTTAATACCCCGAAACCTTAAAAAACTCGTTCTCGTCCACAAAAACCTTTATGAACCACTAAACCCTGCTCAAGCCTTTGTAAACCCTTCAAAACGTAACCCCAAACCACAAACACTTTGAAACGCTTGAAAACTTGGATCTGCTGGCCGGGGCGCAGAGTGCAAAGCCCTGCCGCCTGACCCCCGTAGCAGGCGTTGTACTGGTCCACGCCCTGGGGTTTCAGGGCCGAGGGTCTATAAGGTTTAGGGTTTATACGGTTTAGGGTCGGTATTGGGCCTATAGTAGGCCTGAGTAGGCGAAAGCCACCCAAAGTCACGGGTCTATAGTCTAGGGGGTTCAGGGTTTGTCGGGCTTATCGGGTTTAGGGTGCAAAAGATGCATGCCATATTCGCGGAAGTTTGTGCGGGACTACGATTTTTCGGGATGGGCAAACGCGTGCGGCTGTGGCATCGCACGGCAAAACGATCGAACCTGCCGCGATTTCGTGTCATTTTAGGGGCACAAGGAACACGACTTCCGGCCTCATTTTGGCCCGAAAACCCAACACCCTAAACCCTCAAACCGCAAAGCCGTCAACCATAAAACAACCAAGCCAAAAGCCCTATGAACCCTCAAACCCTGCACCTTGAAGTCCTAAAACACCCACAAGCCCACAAGAACTAAAGCCCGCACTGCCTCAATGTTCGTTTCATTGGCATACCGCTCGAAGATGTCCATGATATACGATTTCATGGACTTGGATCGATCCTGCTGGGCTCAGGGGTTTAGGATGAGGATATGTTCGGGATGAGGGACTCAGGGTTTAGGATTTCGGGTTTAGGGTCTTAGGGTTTTAGGGTTTCGGGTTTAGGATGAAGTGCTAGGGTTTTGGCCCGGAGGACGGATTTAGGCAGCCATCTTTGAAGCGTAGTTTCCAAAGGCTCCTAGGTACTGCTATAGGGGGATACCTCCCCAAATCCTAATAGTAATTCCTGATACAGGAACCCTACATACTGCTGTATAGCCCTAAGGGTCCAAGTACTCAATATTATAGGACTTTTCTGCCGTTTTAGGTACCAAAAGCCATAAATAAGGACTACTTGGACCCTTAGGGTAGGTACTTCGGACCTTTTGGGGGTTCTGGGTTGCTCCCGAGTCGGAGGTCATACGAGAAGTTTGCCTTACTTCTTCCTCAACAAGCATGGCAGCAGGGTAAGCTCAGGTCCCAAACTGCCTAACCCCTTAAGGGGTCCTAAGTAGCAATATAAGGAGGTTGCTGTAGGAATTACCAGTATGGTCAGGGCAAGACGCCCCCCCCCGCCCCCCGCCCTTTAGGTACTTAGGACTCTTTGGGTAAACCCACAAATCCTAGTCCACTCTGACAGCACCTCCTCTCCCCTAGTTTTGAAAGGTACTCGTTGACTTGAGGGCGGAAGCCCACGGAATGGGCACCGAAATTTGCACGGTTTAGGGTATAGGGTTTAGGGTTTAGGGGCCCATACTGAACCAGAGCCCGTTGTATCCATAAGTTCAAACATCGAACAGTCGGTAAGCCGATAAGAACTTTCCAATACCTCATGGGGCAGATCTCCCCAAAAGACCAAGCAATAGCTCCAAACAACATACATCTTCGCCCATAAGATCCCATCATATGAGCCAAAAACAGCAAAGACATTATCGATGATAACATACCCATAGGCTCCATAGTAGTTCCTTTTTGGGGTTCATATTTAGAATCCTATAAGGTAATCCCAAAAAGGAACTACTATGGAGCCTATGGGTCTTAGAGGCCTGGAAGGAAGCCCAGAACCCGAGCCCATCTCTGTCCGTGATGCTCTCTGTGCCGATGTCTATCCTTCCAATGGCATTCCTTGGCTTCTTGGGATGAGGGTCTAGGGTTTAGGGTTTAGGGTTTAGGGGGTCTAGGTTTAGGGTTTAGGGGGATGGGGGTCTTGGGTTTAGGGTTTAGGGTCTTGAGGTGGGGTATAATTATGGTTGAGGGGTTAGGGAGGTCTGAGTAAGGGGTTCACGCTTTGTGGTTTGAGTTGCAGGGGCTGGGGCCTGGGGTGTCAAAACCATCCAAAACCCACTCAGCCAAATGCCTCTTGCTTCATTCAATCGCCAAAGCGTGCATGATCTTCAGAAGTTACCAAAGCTATATAGAGTCTAAGCCCACCAAGCCGTGAACCCTAAATCACCGAACTCACAGAACCTCACATCCCAAGCTACGCATCAGCTTACAGCAGAACCCAATGCTCAGGTGGGCCTCCCTAGTCCCGGCTCTAAGAACCCGAGGGNGCCTGTGTTCCTGTACGCCTGGCGAGGGATACACGCCCAGGTTTCATGTGGGGGGTGGGGGGTGGGGTTGTCTTAAGATGATGAAGTTTAAGGTTTGGGGTTCAGGGTTTGTAAGGGTTCAGGGTTTGGGGTTGAAAGCTTGGTAAGAACAATCACAATAATTTACGGAAGAAGCCTCCTGGAACAAGTGGAAAGCATCCGAGAGGAATAAGCGGCACATCGGCAACAAAAAGAAGTTGATAAGTAACTACATAAGCCACGGCAACAGTCCAGCAACCAACAAAAAGCTTTAGCAACAGCACGAAGGTTGCCAACAACAACAGAAGCCACGGCGGCAACTCCACCACCCCAACGACACCATAAGCAACCGCAGCAGTCCACGTAGCGAATGTCGCGGATTTTTCCGCTCTATAACATGATCTTGGCGATGATAACAGTTGCATTGTATACCCTTTACCAAAGGGTCCAAGTATCATTATGGTATATACTTAGACCCCCCAAAATACCCTATAAGTATATACCATAGCATGATACTTGGACCCCTTGGGTTTATGAACCCGAGACCCGACGCGTCCGAGGGTTCGGCGTTTACCCTCCCGGGCTGAGGTTTTACCATCACCATCGTGCTTGTCTTGCCAAGGGTCCAAACGCTGAGCGGCCTCCCATCGGGCATGTAGTTGTAAGTCTCGTTGATGCCTGAGGGGGTTGGGAGATTGGCTCCAGAGCTTCGGCTTGTTGGAGCTTTTCTTCAAGTCTAGCGAGGGTGGTGCAACATCCCCAACCGTAAACTTGTTAAGACACGCTTTAGCGGCAAGACTCCAAGCCCTAAACCCTACAAAGCCATGTCCATGAAGGTTTAGGGTTTGGGTCTTCGGGTTCAGGAGAATTAGGCTTGAGGCATCTGGGAATTAGGTTATAGCGATTGCTGCGATGTTGTTCTAAAGCAGTGAAAGTGATGCAACATTGACGTTGCTTGGTGCTCGCTGACTTGTTGTGCGGTTTGGGGGGGCATAATGTCTGGGGTTAGGGGCGTATCCAGAGGTTTAGAATGTACGATCTACTTACAGGGGTACAGGATCCTTAGTACAAGTAGAAGCCTTACTTTGACGATAATTTGAATGTAGACTTACTGCAGACGAACCCCACTAAACCCTAACCCCTCGCCTTTTGCATCCATCCGCTCAAGAAGACGGTGGACGACTGTCATGGCGAAGGAGATCGGATCCTTCTTCTCCGAGGTTTCGAAGATGGTAAGAGTTTTATTTTTTTGCTGTGGGTTTTTTTTGCTGCGTGTGCGCGGCGGCGCGATTTGTTTTTGCTGCGGCTGCGCGGTTCATTTTGTATTTTGCTGCGGGTGCAAGGCGCGTTTTTTTGTTTTGCTGTGGGTGCTTGTTTGCTGTGGCTGCAGGCAGCGAGTGAATGAGTGAGCTCGCGCTGCACCCGCAGCAAAGAAAAAAGGCGCCGCGGACCCTGGATTTTTTTCGCCTCTTGTGGTCGGGCGGAATTCAATGGGGCGTGGGCCGGCCAGCCGGGGGCCGCGTTTCTTGTTTGCTGCGGGTGCGCGGCGCGCTCCTTTTTTTGCTGCGGGTGCGCGGCAAGTGCACTCACTCACCTCCGAGCATCCACTGCAGAAAGACATCCAGGGTCCGGGGCACTTTTTTTGCTGCGGGTGCGCGAGCTTACTCACTCACTCGCCGCCCGCCGCCCGGAGCACCCACAGCAAAAAAGCCCCCACAACAAAAACAAAAAACACGGGTTCCGTTTCGAAGGGTCTGCGGTTTAGGGTTTAGGGTTTGGGGCTTATAAGGTTTACATAAGGTTTAGGGTTGAGGATTTAGGGTTGAGGAGTTATAGGGTTTAGGGATCAGGGGTCTAGCTAGGGTTTGGGGTTTAATGTTTAGGGTTCAGTCCAGCGTTAGGGCTTTCTATCTGAGGCCGAGCATGTTTAGAGTTGAGCTTTTAGGATCAGGGTTCCGGCGTTAGGTCTACCTCGACCAAAGAGAACCTACCTTAAGGACTTATATGGGAGTCCTAGTACCCTAAATAGTTAAATAGTAGGATCGTTATTATAAGGACCCCAACATAAGGCACCCCTAATTCTCGGAAACTCCCATATAAAGAAATCATAATAGGGATCCCTAAAAGGCAGGTTCTTTAGGGTCGAGGTAGGGCTTTGGCCCGAGGGTGCAGGTTTTGGGACCAGGCCAAGGTTGAGGTTTTAACATGAGACAAGGGGTTTCAGGTTTTAGGGCTTTTGGGGTTTAGGGTTTAGGGGTTTAGGGTTCAGGGGTTTAGGGTTCAGGAACCGATGGCCCAAACAAGCCAAAAGCCTTGCGTGGCTCCCTTAGCTAAAAGATCTAAAGTAACTTACGGTCGAATATGACTTCAGGTATACTCCTTAGTCAAGGGATTTTGGAAGATTTGGGTGCTTGGGCCCAAACGCCTGAGTATGTGAACCCTCAGAGCCTGAGGGTCAAGGAAACTTCAAAACTACCCCCAAAAAATCAAAACAACTCTGAACTCGATCCTCTAAACCTGCACCTAAAGCCCTAAAAGTTTAAACCCTAAACTCTAGAGCCCAAACCCCAAACCCTAAATCCTAAACCTTAAACCCGAGAGCCTAAACCCGCAAGCCAACCCCATGAGCCTCGGGCGGCAGTTAGCTGCTCTTCCAGCCAATGCGGTCTTTACAGATGATGAAGTTTAAGGTTTACCCAGAGGCTCCATTGCAGTTCCGTTTTGGGATTACCTTGTAGGATCCTAAATCTAAACCACAAAGGAACTGCTATGGAGCCTCTAGGTAGAGATGAGTGGTTTAGAGTTGAAGGTTTATACGTGTAGGGTTGAATTAATTGCGGGTTCAGGGGCTTCGGGATTAGGGTTATGGTTGTAGGGGTTTGCGCTCGTTCTTTGTACATCTATGGACCATCTCATTTGGGCTGCTTTCTCAACACAACGGCGTCCTCGTCGTCGGATGGATATCCTGAGCTTTGCCAGCCGGAAAGCGGGGAATTAGGGATTCCTTGTGGATCCTACTGTTTCTGGATTACGTAGTGTGAGAGCCTTGGCTTCGAGGCTTCGAGGGCGAAACTTTCAATCATTTCACGGGCGGTCGTATGTGGGCCACAGCTTTGCCTCGTCAGACGATCTTGTTTATTGCTTACCTACATCCACCCTACACCAATGACCTATGATCACTGTCATCATCACCATCACCGCCAGCATCATCACCACTCAACTCTGCAATTCACCATAGTCTGCCTCATCATCGGCGCGTCTTCGATCAGAACCAGTGTCGGCACCCAGATATAAATCACGGAATAGCCAGGATCATCTTCTGCAGTAGGAGGTCAGTCAGGGGTTTGGCACAGCATGTTTCGAGCCTGTCATGATCCCTCGCAACCCCTGCTTATTAGCTGACCGCCGAAAAGAAAATAACACTGTAAACCATTAGCCCAAATCCCTACTCAAACCACACTCGCTGAAAATGCCCCCAAGCATCTTGCTTCGATCTGCCCGATGCCTGGCGTGCGGGCACTTTCCGAGAATTGAACACAGCATGTCTGGCGAGCATCTAGGGCTCTAGGGTTCAAGCCTCTAAGTTGGAAGCCAAAAGTGCCGCCAACGGTACACCCGAAACCTTAAAACCTAAACCCCGCAAACACCAATCCCTAAACTCCAAAAACGCAGCACTGAACCCAGGCCTTTGGTGTACTTGCCGATGACTGTCGGGCCGTACCTCTTTTAGCAGGCTGCTGAGCTCTACAGGTTGGATGACTTCCCCAGATCTTCCAAAATCCCGTAATTCAGGAAAACGCCATACAATTATCATCGGATCCGAAACAGAACTGAAGGTACATCCCGAAAATGGGGACTACTTTAAGGCCAAATTTTTATGCTCTTTGGGTACCTGGACCCCTAGGTATTCCTGACTTCAGGGATATTGGAAGACTTGGTTCCCCAGTAGCCCCTTTATAATAAGGGTACCCTTTTTTCCTACTATTCGGTTTTAATAAGGGTACCCTTTTTCCTACTATTCGGTTTTAATAAGGGAACCCAAAAAGAAAAAGGGTAAAAGGGTACTACTGTGGCACCTAGTTTAGGATCGGGCACAGGATCCCGGGGTGTAGGGATGCAGGTAAAAGGGTACTACTGGGGAACCTGGAAGATCTTGGTCTGGGGGATCGGATCGGCCGCTTCGGGCCGAGGGTTGTAAACCCTTTTTGGTTGTTGTATCATAAAAGGTTTAGGGGTTTAGGGTTTAGGAGTTTAGGGTTTAGGGTTTAGGGTTTAGGGGTTTAGGGTTTAGGGGTTTAGGGTTTAGGGTTTAGGAGTTTAGGGTTTAGGGGTTTAGGGTTTAGGGGTTTAGGGTTTAGGGGTTTAGGGTTTAGGGTTTAGGGGTTTAGGGGTTAGGGTTTAGGGGTTTAGGGTTTAGGGGTTTAGGGTTTAGGGTTCGGGGTTCCTCCGAAACCAACCTCTGCTGCTCTCGTAGCCACAGGCAGGCAAGAGCGGTGTAAAGCCTGGATTACATTAACAGTGCCGTAGGTTTGGGGCTTCAAGTTTAACCTTATAGCCTATTATAGGGTTTTCTGATGGTCTTGTTCAGTCGAACTATGAAGCTGAAATGCCTGAAGCCGAAGCCCTCAAGACTAAGTCAAGGACGATAACTCGAAGGACAGGCTTAGTTGAGGTTGAGGTTTTCAAGTGGGAAATAGGGACAGGCCCGAATGCAGAGCCTACTCAAAGACTAGACAGGGCCCTATTTGCAAGGAACCGCCCCCCNATAGTTTGGTCCAGTCCAAGGCTTTTTAAATAATTGAAATAATTGAAATAATTAAAATAATTAAAATAATTAAAAGACGGTGATTTTAATTATTTTAATTATTTCAATTCGCGGGGCCGCCCGCCGCCCCCCACTCCACCCAAAAAAAAAAAAAAAACTCATAATCGAAAAAACCCTCCCCAGTTAGGTTTAGGGTTTAGGCCTCGGGCCTAGGGGGTTTAGGGTTTCCAGCGCCGAGTCTGCAAAGACTATCATCGCATTTTCCGGCGTCGGTCGACTTGCCAGGGTGATGCACAGGCAAAAGTCGAAATACTGTTCCCGAGGGCTGGGATAAACCGGCAACGAGCTCAGAATTCAGCATCCATCCCAGCATCCATAAGTTTCAGGGGCTTTTCTGATCCAGTTCGGCTCTAGCTATTCAGTGCTTAGAGTTCTGTGAAGGCAAACCATGGTAATGGTAGCCTAAACTCTAAATGTAAAAATCGCACTCGACCTAGTGAGCTTCGTTGCTAATTTGTGTTGAAACATGTGTGTCCAGACACCCATCCTGCATGGATTACAGCCACCCTAAGGGTGCATGTACCCAAATAGACATTGGCCCCAAAGTACCTATATAGGGACCACTGTAAGGCCATATACTATTTGGGAACGTGAACCCCCTAGGGTTACAACATTACGGTTCGGTTCGGAGTTGCACTGACCGACTAAAGGAGCAGCGGAAATTACTGGAAAATGGGCTCTCTATATTATAACTAAGGCTCACAATATAGCCCAAAAGCCTTAAAGTCTTTAGTGCCTGAGGGTATGCAAAGCAGGATCTTCTCTACTTGATTCAAAGTACATATTGAGTTCGGGATCTGGAACGTGATGCCGAGTAGGACTTAAGAGGGATTGGCCTTGCCTGCCGCACTACAGGGAAAACACGGTGAGTCCGTGGCAAGAGGGCTTATGGACAAAGCAACCCTAAACCCTAAACCCTAACCCTAAACCCCTAAACCCTAAACCCTAAACCCTAACCCTAAACCCCTAAACCCTAAACCCTAAACCCCACTTGAAGGTTAAGTATTATGTACCTTGCAGTAGAGCTGCACCATATCAATAAGCTTGAAAACCCCTTGGAGCTCCGAACCCTAAACTCCTAAACTTTTGAACTCTGAATCCGAATCCTGACCTTTAAACACCTAAGCATCTAAACTTAAACCCTAAGCCCAAAACCCCAAACCTAAGACCCTGAAAACTAAAAACCCTGAGCGCTAAGCCTTCATATCGGGCACGCACATTTGCTCTTGGGGTCCCCCTAAATATTTCCAGCTACCCTTGAACCCTGAAGAAAGTGGTAGCCTGCTCCCTACAGCCTGAAACCCTCTTCTAATTTCCCTAAAAACTCTTAAATACTCCTATGCCTGCTCATACTACGACTATGATTATCATTACTACTACTCCTCCTGCTACTGAAACCGCTTCTGTCACTACCACTACTTCCACTACCTCAACCATCCAGCCGGGGTGTTGGAAATCCGTCCCGGCTTGAGGGCTCGTGCTCTCTAACTATATATGGTTCGGGGGTTAGAGTCTGCCGGGACTTAGGTAGCCTCCTGCTCTCTAATGGTTTGGCCTTCCTTATTGTATGTATAGTATAAATACCCCCAAACCCTATTCTAACTATTAAGGCACCTATAGTATGTCCACTTGCTGAATCCAGTGAGCCTCCGAGTATGGGACCTCCTAAAGAGGCCTCGACACCGCAGCCCTCGAGGGATCTCGATCCCCAGGGTTATACGGTTTAGGGTTTAGGATTTAGGGGTTTAGGGTTTAGGATTTAGAGTTTAGGGGGTATAAGTGGGGTCACAACCAGGTATCATTCTAGTCGTTGATGGACAAAAACCATGCGATATCCACAAGAACGAATGTATATGGTAGCTACCATTGACCAGCTGCGGGTACGGACGGTGATGCAGGAATTGCTGCATCTGCCCATGCCCTTTAAAAAACAAGCAAAGGCTGTTGGCCGAAAGGAGGCGGGATCCGTCATCTAAAATCGTCTGTTCGGATGGGACGAAAGGAGGGACAGGGTTCCAAGATGAATACTCCTTTCGAAAAGCCCGGGGTTTTGCAGCTAACAATGCTCTAAGCCTGTAGGCTCTACAATTTTGGGAAGAAGGCTGACGCCGGATGAAGGCTTGTTGTTTAAGCCTAAGCCTCCAATAAGGTTGAGGGGTTTAGGGCTTCGGGAAAATAGGGTTCAAAGCTCTGGGTCTGGTTATTGCCATTACATTTTGCACTTAAGCCCTTCCCCCACTCCCCCCCATCATCTCGCAGTATTGAGTGTGCCCCTTCGCCCCCTCCTTAAATTTCTCGCCGAGCCAGTCTTGCTATTGGACAGGAGCATAATGGAACGCTGAATTACTAGGTGCTAGAGGGCCAGGTTGCAAAGTGTCGCAGGTTATCGCTCAACTATCCAAAGGCCCCAAAGTAGTTCCTTTTGGGGGGTTCATATTTAGAATTCTATAAGGTAATCCCAAAAAGGAACTACTTTGGGGCCTTTGGGTATCTCTACAAAGGGCACTTTCGAACAACAGCTCTGACACGAGAGTAATCAGGTTGGGCTTTGGCCATCCAATTTGTAGACGGTTTAGGGTTTAGGGTTTAGGGTTTAAGGAGCATTAGGTGGCCACCAGGTGCAGGCAACCCGGCATGATTAGTTTCGAGTCTCGTGAAATATAGAACTGCGCATGCTCGTCCCCTCTCCGTCCCCTCCTCTTGAGGACCGAATGAGCCTTAAAAGTAAGGATCTTATACACTAATACTATGAATCCCTATATGGTGTATGAACCTTAACCCCTTTTGGCGTTCATCTCGTCTTCAAGGTCCTCTTGAGGCATTAAAACTTCCTGGCGCTTCGACCTTTACTCGGAGGTGAGCCCTGCCCAGAATGTTTCAGAAAGTGCAGGTTCAGGGTGACCTTTTAGAAAGAAGCTTCAACGGATCTAAACCCAACAGAGGACACTTACGGCGGAACATGGAAAAGGCCCTGAACCTTCACGAATGTTGGGCAAATCGCAAGCTCGATCGGGGGTCGACATTTCAACATCGACCCTTTGTTGCTGGCCGACTGGCTACTCAGCAGCTGTTCTGGGTTCGGGTGATCTATAAGGGTACTGTAAGGGTTTAGGGGCTGCTATACTGGGTCTCTGAATAGACCCCTTTATAATCGGGGTACCCTTTTTCCTACTATTTGGTTTTAGTTAGGGGGCCCTAAGATACAAAGGGCAAAAGGGGACTACTCGGGAACCTAACAGCTGCTTCGCAGCAGGTGCTGTACTGCTGGTGCGAATCCGAACTCCACACCGCAGCAGTGTACGGAGTCGCCCTTCAACGAGAAGGCCAACTGCACACAATAAGCTTAAATCGCAACCACCTACAGACTTTCCTGAACTTGTGAAGCAATCTGGTCCCAAGTTGGCTCAGCAGTCAAATCCGTCAGAGCGCAACATGGCCGCCACGCAAAGATCGAATACTTCCTGTTTTTGAGCGTGGCAGGCTCTCGTCCTGCCTGACCAGGGGATACCGCAGTCGAAGTAAACTTGTAAAGAACAAACAGAGTGGACCCAGGGCCACGAGGGGGGGGGGGTCGATTTCAGGCGCCCTATAGTTTTGTGTTTATTCCTTAATTAATAGGTATTGGGTCCTCAGAGAGCTTTGTCCTGAGGCATTGTAATTAAGCTTAAGGGTGTCCTGAGGAAGCGAAGACTTTAAAGCGTCTCAAGACATGCCACGCTGAGCTCAACACATTAAACCTTCAACAGGGAAATCAGTTCAGATTGCCGGTATATGTAAATAAATAAATAAATATATATATATATATATATTACTATAGGAAGAAGATCCTAACCAATAAACCTTAAACAGCAAGCCCTCGACCCGAAACAGTACGACACTATGAAGCCTTCAACCCTCAACCACAAGCTCAAAACAGCAAGCCGTCAAAACAACAACGAACAGAAATGCCCGATCCTTACTGTAGGGTCGGGTGTACCGAGATAGTAGAAACTTCGTCCTTAAAGAACTTTAAGTAGTCCCTATTTGGGAGTTTCCGAATTTTAGGGGTACCTTATTTGGGGGTCCTTATATTAAGGATCCTAGTATTTAGGGTGCTATTTTAGGGGCCCCCTATTTTCGGAAACTCCCGTTTAGATACTGTCGGGGCAAAGTGTGTAACCAGATGGACCCTTTTACCCTAACTCCGAAACCCCTTTTCGAACTTGCTCCTATGGAAATGCTATGGTACCTTTAAGGGAACCCCATAAGGTACATGGATCGCTATGGTGAGCCCGAAAAAGCACCCGATAGCCTGGAAGGAGTCGACGGACTGCTCCCCCGACTTGCACTCCTACGGTTGATGGACAAAATCCCCAGAGGGTCCAGGTACCCAAATAGTAGTGTTTCAGGTCCCAAAATCCATACTCTGAATGGCTTTTGGACCTTGAAACCCTACTATTTGGGTACTTGGACCCTTAAGGTCCTGCAGTACCCATTATAAGGAATATACCATAATTCCCATAGTTTAGGGTCCTTAGGGTCATGCAGGATTTTGTCCATCAGCCGTAGTGAGGAGGCCTCTGCGCCCTTAGAACCACATAAAACCAATTTCCATAATCCCCCAGAGCTTTTGCTATAATAACATGCTAAATCAAGGTTTTAAAGTAATCACTATAGGAGTTACAGGGAGTTTCAATACAAAAGAAACGAGCAAAATGATTCAGGAGACGATTCGGGCATAGAGCGTGGGCTGTAGACTGGGAGACTTCGGCTTTAGGGTTCGAGAGCTGGGCTTCTCATGCTTTAGGACTAAAGGGCTTTCGGGTTTAGGGATTAGGGTTTAGAACTTAGGGTTTAGGGTTTAGGGCTTAGGGGTTTATGGTTTTAGGGTTTAGGGCTTAGGGGTTTCGGGTTCTATAGCTTCGGGTTTAGGTCTGGGATCTAACCCGGGGCCGGGGAGTCCGAGCAGTCCTGAAGATACTTTGTACCCTTTTAAGGAAAGCCCCGAGTTCGACCTGCTCCGCTGTCGCCCTCCAGCGATGGGAAAGGACCACGCCTCACAGACTTAACAAGGATGGGTTTAGGGCTAAGGGTTTATAGGGTTTAGATACCTTCAACAGAAGTTTCCTGTAAGGGTTACTATAAGGGTTCCTGTAAGGGTTCACAACGATGAGTCCTGGATCCTGTTTAGGCGCCTTATGAGAAAAAGGTGTTGGGTGCATTCTACTACACACCAAATATGGACGGGGCCCTTATTATACTTAGAAGAAACAGGGTTTTGGGTATATGATACTATATATCTGCCCGAAACCCCAAACCCTAAACCGATCCAATCCGGAACCCCAAAGGAAAGAATTATCCGTCTTTCAGCCCCTTTTTGTTTATCGAGGCCAAGGCGAACTAGCAGGGTAATGCCATCTTCGGGCTTATCCATAGGCTTGGGTTCTCTGCCACAGCCAGGGCCTCATACTCAATTTAAGGATATGTCAGCGTTTAGGGTTTAGGTGTTCAGGGTTCGCCTTCGGGCTTTATGGAACTACCCATCGGCTCCATTGTAGTTCCGTTTTGGGAATGCCTTATAAGGTCCATCCCAACTATGAACCACAAAAAAGGAACTACAATGGAGGGATTGAGAAATGAGTGGACAGAACATACGGGGTCTTCGGGGTGGGTGGGTGGGTGGGTGGGTGGGTCCCTTTATGCAATTCTTAGAACTGCCCATCTGTACCTCAAGAGGTAATCTATGTTAATGTGACAGAGCAAGCCGGCCTATTTATAGGATGTTCCCATGACAAAGAGGCTTCACCCACTGCGCTGTATAAGGAGACAGCCCCAGACACTGAACACTGCACTCACATGTCGCAGACTGCGTAACGAGCGAACAACCTGCACCCAACACCGGCTAATTATTCTGAAGGGTCCACGTAGACGCATAGTACATAGTTTGGTCTTAGAGTGGTTTCTACATAGTCACATATAATTATAAGGCCGATACATTCGGCTATATGTGTACGTGGAGCCTCAGTGTGAGTCCGCAGTGGGCCACAAGCCGAACCTCCAGCCTCGACAGTTGAAACCCTATCCCGACAAGCTCCCCATAAACATTACCTAGTCATAGGGACCCCTAGGGTGGTAGGGGGAGGGGGGGTAGGGGGCCTTAATGCCCATAATAAGGACCTAATAAGGCCTGTTTAAGGAAGTATAGTCCCCTACCCCACTCCTCCCCACCCCCCTAAAGGTCCCCATGACCTAGAGTAACCAACGTGTGGCACATTTACCTTGTTTAAGGTACCTTGGTTACTGTAGGTAAACCCCAAAACCCTATAGAGCGAGTGCCTGAATAATATGCCTTAAGGCATATTCATATTCCTTAATTAAGGGATATTGGGCTTTCTGGGAACCAGAAAACCCGAAGTCCTTAAACCCTAAACTTCGCCTGGGAAGCGGCTTCCACAGCGAGGTGAAGGCATCCAACAAGTGATCCCAAGAAGGTGTCGTACTCGAGACCTTTGTCAGCTTAGCTATGGAATCTACCTCCAATCATTCTGAGGATCCTCCTAGAAATCAAGGTACTCCGCGTACTTAAGAGGCTTTGGAGTCTAAACCCTAAACCCCAAACCCTAAACTCCGGGATAGGGGTTGCATCTCGATATCCTTAGCACGGTAGATTGCTGCCAAGATCCTCGGCCCATACCCTGAACCCCGTGCTGTTAAACACGAGCTTTGGTTTTGTGCTGATACTTGGATAATATAAGGGCCTTAAAAATTAGAATAGGGCTTTGGGGCCCATTTTCTACATTAAGGCCCCTACATTACTTGCAACAGCAGCTGGTGCGCAGTCCTTGCTGTACCGCACTGCTTACCCGAACCCTCGGTTCCATTGCCCGGTTAATCTGGAATCTAGGACAACACGACATGCTGAATGCCCAATGTTGCTGAGGCCAGAAAGTGTTGCAGGATTATGTAATGCTCACAAACTGGGAGGAAAAGCTTCTGCAGGCACTCACGAACGCCTTGAAACCTCAACACCGAAACGGGCAACTGAACCCAGCCAAACATGGACCCCAAACGCTTGTCACGATACTAAAGTTACTAAAGCCAGGAACCCAAGTACTAAGTTACCAGAATGCTAGGAGGACATCTGGCTGCACTGCCAGGTGGCGCAAGGATTCCACCTGCAGCAAGTTCAGATGGCAATGCACCCGAAGCCCTAAACCCGAAGCCCTAACCCCTAAACTACTAAACCCTACAATCCCGAAAGTTCGGACAAGTTGGCCACTCCCTGAAAACAAAAGACAGCCCATCCCAACACTCCTTTACTAAGCCCTGGCCCTCACGTTAAGCAAGGGTCGCTCCGAACGATTGCCCAACAACCTACCAGCCACTGTGTGCTTCTGTTCGAAATCTGATTCGCATCTAATGCCCCTTGCGCCTGCGATTTAGGGTTTATAGGGTTTATAGGATACAATGCAGACATGCGGCTCATGGACAACACCATGCATCACCCGTAAACTCAACCTTCATGTCCCAAAGCCTGCCCACGACAGCCAGAACGCCCGAGACCACCTGTCTCAAAACCCTATAAACCCTAAACCCTCAACCCTAAACCTTAAACCCTGAACCCTAAACCCTGTAAACCCTAAGCCCCCTTTCAAGCCCCCGAAAGCCACTTCCAAGACCTGAGGACCCGCGTACACTTTGATCGGGGCTTGGGGTGTGGTGCTGTCTGGTGCTTGGCTCGGCCCTGGAACCCCTAAAATGAGGGGTACCTTAGGGGTTCCTTTAAAGGGTTACTTTAAAGGGCTCTATGAGGGTTTAGAGTTTCCGAAAAGTAGGGGGACCTAAAAAAGTACCCTAAATAGTAGGATCCATATTCTAAGGACCCCAAAATAAGGTGCCCCTAATTTCGGAAACTCCCATATACAGCCTGAGTGACTCCTCTACTATGGTTGTATTGGGGAACCGCAAGGAAGAGTATCAGCAACTATGTATGTATATAGGTATATATATATATGTATGTATGTATATATATATATATATATAGATATAGAGTCAGGCCACTTCATTAACCCCTTTTCCTTTCGAGAAACTCCAACCGAGCTGAAATAGTGAGGATACTGCAGAAACGCGTACATTCTGGGCTCCCTACTAAACATCACCACTTCAGGGATCCAAAGAAAGCTCAAACCAAGAAGTCTTGGTCTGAAACAGAAGCCTCAAATCCCAGCAGGTGTAGATTCTGAAAGTGGATCCGCGGACTGGGCTGTCTGCCAACCTCGCAGACCCCGAAGTGTCGGTTCATTTTAAGGGTTTCGTGTTTAGGCTTCGGCAATTGGGTCTGGGAACTTAAACGGTCTGACAGCAACAGCTGCTGAATGTGTTCGTCAAAGTGTATACCCAAAATTCTGGCAAGTGCTGCTACCACTCCTCCGGCTCCTGCGGCTAACTCTACACAAAAAATGCACCTTTGCAGCAACGCGACAGTCTTCAGCACCAAAGTAGATGCCCAACTACTTGAAGGATTAGGAGTTTAGGGGCACTTAAGCTCGGGCCATATACAAGTACGTAAGACCACTACATTTCTAACCCCAGTAAGAACCTCGAAGTAGACTTAGATTTATGGTCCAAGCTTCCGGTATTTAACAACAAACTCATGCTGTTTCCGTTTGCACTCTCGATGGTGCAACAAGAACCATGTCATGGAGAAACCCTTGCAGTGGCCCTGAAATGGAGGCTCCGCAACCCTGAAGAGGGGGAGGCCGAATATCACGAACCCCTGCAGAATACGATCATGGTGATAAGCTTCAACCCTTAACCCTTAAACCCTCAACCCGTAAACCCTATCCCATAAGCCTAAATTCCTTAGTTGCTGAGTTCATAGGCCCCAAAAAGTATACACTTTCAGTTTTATCGTGGGTAATCTTATCCCAAAAAGTGTAAAGTGTATCCACTCAGCTACTCAGTAAATCCTACACCCTAAACCCTAAACCCCTAAATCCTAAACCCTAAACCCTAAACCCTAAAAAACTGACACCTCTCGTCTCATGTTTAAACCTCCCCCACTTGTACCCCCTAAACCCTAAATCCTAAACCCTCAACCCCCTAAACACCTAAACCCTAAACCCCGAAGTTTGAATTTCGGACACGAGTTGCCTGGTTGATTGCCAGCTGCACCTGCCGAAAAGAGTGCTCGGAGCCGGGGGGCTTGGAGCGCTCAGGGGCTTAAGGCTTAGGATGTTACCCTACGGGTCCAAGTACCTAATAATCATATACTCTCCTACATATTGAGCTACATAACTACTATCCTAAACCTGAGTACCTAATTATTGGGTGCTTTGGACCCTTAGGGTTAGGGCCTGCGAGGTTTAGGGCTGAGGATTTAGCGGTTTAAACCGGTTTGGAAAATATGTCGAGAGCTTGTGAATCTGATACCGAAGGGCTGCCATATCTGCATGAAAAAACACGAGAAAGACCAGCTTTCGATGCTCAAGTAACCAATCCCCCGAAGCTACACCAGCAAACCACGGTTCTGACGGACTCCGTTCTAGTTTAAGCTTTCTTTCTTAATATGTCCAGGTTCCTGGGACTGCAACCTACTAGAACCCATAAACAACCCTGAACCCTACACTCCCCTCCGAGCGGCTTTACGCCGCTAGGTATTTTAGGGTTCAAGGGCTGGTTTAGAAATGACTAGACCCTAAGCCTAAACCCTAAACCCTAAACACTAAGACTAAACCTTCTCAGCAGTACGCCGGTTATGCCAAAGATGGCGCTGCTGGGGATGGGAGAGGGGAGCCTAGTAATTTAGTCGCAGGCTGTCCAGAGGAAGGACACAGAAACGTGGACCCTAGGTTTAGGGTTTAGCTCTAGCAACAGGAAAATTCCAATGCCATACAGATCACCTTGTAGACGCCCATAAAGAACCCTTACTCCCGTAATCCAAAGCTTGATTTCCATCCCAAACCGCCCAGAGCCCGGATTAGGGTCTGGGGCTTGTATAGATGATCGAGCTTATGGTTTACATAGCCTTGGGGCTTATAGGGTAGATGGGTAGTTGTCAAAATTTAAGGTCCCGTTTTGGGTACCCTAAATCGTTGGTGCCGTAAGTAGTTTTGACAGCCACCCATATACTTAGTTGCTGAGTTCATACGGCCCAAAAAGTGTACACTTTCAGTTTTATAGCGGGTAATATTATCCAAAAAAGTGTAAAGTGTATTCACTCAGCTACTAAGTATAGGGTTTATGCTTTAAGGAGTTGTAGTTTGAGGTTTAACCTGGCCTGCGCCACCAAAGACTGCTGACCCCCACTTCCGGGAAAGTCGTGGAGCGTCCCGAGGTCCCCGGTGTTGTGCCAAAGCTCCTCGGTTTAGGGTTTACCTGTGGATCCCAAAAACCTACTATTTTAGGAGTTAGATCTTCTTTTTAAGGGGTCATAACCTACTATTTTGTATGGTTTGGGGATACAGGTAGGGTTTAGGGTGCAAGTAGCTATTTTATAGACTTATAAGTATCATAGTCCCAATTAGGACCCCTTTTAGGGTACTTATGAGTCTACTTATTATCTACTTACTAAGTCCCCCACCTCCAAGTCCTGTCTCAAGGCGAACATACCCCTCGTAGTCGCTGGCCATAGCAGGTAGCAACAGAGTTCTCATGCATGATGCCTAAACCCCTAAATCCCAAACCCTAAACCCTAAACCCCAAACCCCTAAATCCCAAACCCTAAACCCTAAACCCCAAACCCCTAAATCCCAAACCCCGGCTATGGTACAGGAGCTCTACCGAACACTAAGTACTCAGATGACCTTGACGACAATAACGAGACTGACCAGTCCGTTATCGTTTGGACACGCGCTTTTTGGTTTGGACCCTCTTTACCGAGAGCCTAATGGCCCTGAATTTGGGCAAAACCCGAGCTGAATGGCGCGGGCCAGGGAGTTTGAATGTTGAACAGGTAACGACCGTTCACCAGCATCCCGCTCAATGCATTGTCACGATCTGGAACCGAAGCTTTGGGCGCAAGCGAGTGTTCAGAGGGGGAGAAAGCCCCAAACCCCAGGCTACGGGCCCTCTAGTAAGGGGGCTGTTTTAACTTGGGTTGACTCATGCTAGTTGTAGGGGTTTAGGGAGTGGTGTGGCTGGAAATCAGCGGTAGCTTCGCACCATGCTTCCAGTACCAGCTATTGTGCTTCTCCCAAAGGGTCTTAGGTACTGCTCTGGGGGATACGTCGCCAAATCATAACAGTGAACAGTATATAACTCCTAATATAGAAACCCAACATTCTACTACAAAGTTACTCAAACCCTGGGTTTGAAAAAAAAACAAAAGCCTTATATAGTACGGTCTTTGGGCCCAAAAGCCTTAATATATGAGTCCTTAGATCCCTATAGGGAAAACCTGGACCCTTTGGGTCTATAAATGGGTAGTTGTCAAAATTTAAGGTCCCTTTTTGGGTACCCTAAATAATAGGTGCCGTATCATAATAGGGGCCCAGAAAGGGACCATAATTTTGACAACCCTAATCCCCAAACCCTATATCCCTTGTAGAACCCTTATAGATCCCTTTAAAGGAACCCTTATGGCACCCTAGGGAAAACCCGGGCCCTTTGCAGCTCAGAACCGAGCTTCCAGCACAGGCTAAGACCGCTGGAGATTGCGGGGCGGATGTCGGGTTACAGAGCTTCAGCGGTTTAGGGTTTAGGATTATAGTAGGATCCCTAATATGGTTTAGGGGGGCTTAGGGTTTCGGGTTAAGAGGTTTAGGGTTAGGGGTTTGGGGTTGAGGGATATGAACCCTAAAAGGGTTTAAGGTTCATATACCATATAGGGATTCATAGTATATGGGTATAGGGCCCCTACTTTTAAGGGTCATCTGGTCCTTCAGGCAGGACCCCCTAAGTTCCCTTTAAAGGGCTCTAACATTTCTCATTAAGAGGCAATTGGGGGCTACAATAAAGGGTAGTTGGGGGGTCTAGGTAAACCCTAAACCCCAAACCCTAAGCTCTATAGTTATAAGTGGGGTTATACGTAGGGTAACTATAATTATACCCCATATTAGGGGACTTATAACTCTACTTGTAACAACCCTAAAATCATGGAGCAGTTGAAAGCTTGAAGCTTAGGATTTCTCAAAAGGGAAACCCTGAACTCCGAATAGTCAGGTCTTCATGCATCTTTACTGCAGTTCGTATATCACGACACTATTCAATACTTATACCCCCACGCCCCATTCAAAACGTTATTGCTCTTGTTGTGAACACCTCCAAAACATAAGTCTCCTCAGCCAGATAAAAACTCAAGAAGAAGCGTTACACACTGCTGAGTCGGCAAACCAGCTAAGACAACGTACCTTAGCGGTTGAGTACCCTAGCCCACAAAAGGTCAACCTTTTCATTTCTTGTGGGACTACGCAAAATGTTAACGGTTACGTACTCTGCTGCTAAGCAATTTAGAGTCAGAAGCCCTAGATTAGACTAAGGGTTCAAGGTTTCAGGTTGTGGGGCTATGGGTCCTAAAACTAATACGGCATGTGGGCTCTCTGGCAGCCGAGTCTCTTCAGAATGTTGCCGCAACCTGTCTGAAACGAAGAAGACGGCCAAGCTAGTGACATCGAAGATGACATCACAGTCAAGATTGCCTCGTGGAGATTGAGGCTGCTGTGGGTTTGGGGCTGTAGTGTAGGGGCCTTAATAATTAGAATAGGGTTTGGGGGGCCATTAAACTATAAATACACTAAGGAGCCCTCAAAATAGTACAGGAAAATATTTAGGCCTCTATATTAGGGCTTTAGGGTTCGAGGTTCAAGGTGCCGGGCTTTCGGGGATTGGGGCTGTGAAGCGTTCGTGTGTGGGGACTCAGGTTAAGGGTGTCTCGGGAATGAACCCAAAGGGTCCAAGTATCATGATGGTATATACTTATAGTCTCCATTGTAGTTCCTTTTTTGGTTAACCAAATTCTCTACTAAAGGATCCTAACCATAAAACTGGTTAACCAAAAAAAGGAACTACAATGGAGACTCTCAGACTCTAGGTATACTTATAGGGTATTTTGGGGGTCTAAGTATATACCATAGTGATACTTGGACCCTTTGGGAAATGAAAATAGCCAGGCCTGCGATCCTTTTGGACAGAAGGCCGTAAGAGGTGTTGTATAGCTACCACTTTGCGTAAACTCGACCCCTCAACAATCGTGCAAGCGAGCCAATACCGCTCGCGGAGCCGCACACGCATTTTTCCACCTGCAGCGCGCTCAGGATGCTCTCATTAACACTTCTGAATTCAGAAGTGTGAATGAGGCAGGGCCGTGTGGGAAAGGAGGCAAGTCCTTTCCTCTCTGGACACAAGGCGCCAATCTGGATTTCCACGGAAAAGCCCTAGTTCTGTCTATCAAACCCGATGCCCTCCCAGCCTCACATGACCCATGGAATAAGATTTGCTGTGAGGAATGCGACATGCCCAGCCTTCTTTGTAAGGAAGGCAGCATGTCAAGGCAATTTGTGCTGGAAGAGGAGGGCATGGCACTTGCGATAGTACACCCTGGCGAAAATGCACTCGGTCTAGACGTGTAAGTAGCTGGGGCCAACTGGGGAACCTTCTTCATCCATGACGACTTGTGCGTTGTTGACTCTACAGCAGCGGCTACTCTAGCGCATCGCTGCGTTCTTTCCGAAGCAGATGCGCGAATGGTAGTTGTTGGGCCGGTTCCAGAGCTTTGCTCTTACCACGGTGACACCCGCATGTTTCAGCACATAGAGAGTCCGGTTGTTGAAGGTGTAGTACCGCCCAGCATGTTCAAAGACCGTCAAGCCCATGTCATTGGGTTGGATGATACCCGCTCGAACGTCCACGATCACATCCGAGAGGAAATCCCCAGCATTGATCCCATGGCGGAACCGGCACGACACACTCTCCTGGGTGAAGTAGCAGTCCGCCACCTGTGCATGGGTAGGTTATTCCAGATGAACGGACTTGCACTGGCAAGAGGCCCTTCGGCCATCAATAAAATATCGTGTAGTATATCTATAATACACTAAACTTAGTATAATGTCACAAGCCATTCGGGAATTCAAAGAACGATAAAACTCATGAGATGTGCCGCGCCTGCAGGCTGATGAAAGAATCGGCCTGGGGAACGCGAGGGAGAAAGCTCCGACGTCTCGGGAGGAAGAGGCCGTCGTCGCTTTCGCAGTCGGAATCGAACCTGCTCCATGTCTTGTGCAAACTCGCTTCCTAATTCCCTAAACCTTCAATGGCTTCAACATGACACATTGCAAGGATTGGCAAAGGCCGTCGGAGAGTTAAATGGCACTCCGTGGCAACATCCCCGTTGTCAACCGTTTTCTCGTGAAAAGCAACCTGTCCACACTTCCGACTTGGTTTGTCAAAAAGAACCCTGCGATTCAAAGAGCCCTGCTACACTCTACAACCGAGACCACCTCCCGAAGAGCAGGTCATCATCAAACGCAAAGCGGTCGCGAGCGAAGTACATCTGCTCGAGCGCAGGATCTGTAATGAGAGCAAGGCAATATCACTTCCTGAGCCCAACAGCTGCATGCACGGAGCCTGAAGCACGGCTCCAAGCAGTACGGGCAGGCGAGGAAAATGACTACATACATGAGCACTATCGGCGCTGGCTGGTTGACTTGGTGATGAGGCCTTGGAGCCTTAAAAGCCTCAAGGAAAGTTCAACTCATTCTACTTATCGTTTGCTTAATTAGGGCGGGAGGGTAGGGCTTAGGACTACAATGGACTACAATGATTATTCAATTTGCGGGCTATCTGTACACTCGTGCCGCAACAAATGCCGCAGCCCTGGGCCCTAACCCCAAACCCACAAGCCCCAAACTGATCGCGCCTGCCCGCTCTTCGTCCGATTGGGCCACTTCTGTTGAGCCTGTGTGTGGGGCGTCACCAAGAAAGCCCAATACTCCGCACTTGAATAATAGACATTAAAATATTGGGGCCGTAAGCTTGTATTTAAAAAGTCGGACTACCCTAAACCCTTTGGCATTTTCAACATGGTAGGCAATGGCAGGCTCTCAAACTTTCTGACTTATGCCTCGAAGCCTCCAGGTATTCCTTTAAAGGGCTTACGGTATGCAGAACACTTCAAACTGAAATATCATGTGAGCAACAACACCTTTCAACCCAAATGGGCTTAGCGTTTCGCGTTGCTTGTCCACTTTGCTTTTAAGCGCACGAAAAAACCCAAACAACTAAAATTAGATCCTACCTTAACCCCAAAGAGCCCGCAGTTTTAGGGTTTCTTGTCATGACTTCTTTCTATAGCTTCGTAAACGGCCAGGCTATTCCTAAACCCTAAACCCTATATTGAACGGTCCAGGGTCCAGGTCCACCCCAAAAGCCGGGAGACTCCGTGATGATTCAAGCAAAAACCAAACGCGGAATAGAGGGCCGCCACCTCCACCACCCCCCAAAACCCCGACATCTAGCATGCTTTAGGATGCATATAGGGTGTAGGGTTTAGCGTTGTAGGCTTGCTATTGTTACTATAACGGATTGCTTGTGATTGTGGAGGGGTAATAGAAGGGTTACTACAAGGGCTTTCGCCCTGTACAAATAAGTCAACACTATAAGCCCTAAACCCCAAACCCTCAGTTCCTTAGTTGCTGAGTTCATACGCCCCAAAAAGTGTACACTTTCAGCTTTATAGTGGGCAATATTATCCAAAAAAGTCTAAAGTGTATCCGCTCAGCTACTAAGGTTTATAAGTCGCCCTAAACCCTAAACCCTAAACCCGCCTAAGGTGGACGAAGGGAGGTCGGCCATGATCAAAGGACCTGCAGCCTGGGATGCGGGCTCCGAACTTCAAACGGTTTAGGGTTTAGGGTTTAGGGTTAAAGGGCTTCTTGGGCTGTAGGATTGACCCTTCAGTTAGGGTTTAGGGTCTGATTCAGGGTTTATGGGGTTATAGGGTTACAGGGCTTACTTGGAGCTTCATGGGTAGTTGTAAGTGGAGTTATAAGTCCCCTAATATGGATTGTAATTATAGTTACGCCACTTATAATTCCACTTGTGAGGGTTTGAGAGTATAACTAGGGTTATAGCCCTAAGGGTCCAAGTACCTAATAATCATATACTCTCCTAAATATTGAGCTACATAACTACTATCCTAAACCCGAGTACCTAATTATTCGGCTTGGTTTTTTTTGCTTATTTTTTTCCGTTTCCTGGTTTGGGGGACCTCCTAGCTTCCCCCCTCTGTGGAGGGGGTACTGAGCCCTGCCACCGCGGCAAGGTGGGTCCCCGTCGGCCCAGATCACGGGAGCTCACTGNGGGGTACTGAGCCCTGCCACCGCGGCAAGGTGGGTCCCCGTCGGCCCAGATCACGGGAGCTCACTGCGGGCATGGGCGTGCCAGCTCAGCCGGCGGAAGACTGCGCTACTGCATTGCAGCCCTGTGCCTCTTGATTGACGTGGGAAAGACGGACAAGGTTTCGGGAGTTCTCTTGATGATCACAGCAGTAAACACGTGTATTGGGATGGCGACTTGCCTGATTTGTCTGCGGACAACAG
>BGNK01000601.1:59240-163939 GCA_003297005.1 Symbiodinium sp. clade A Y106
TGCGGTTCGAAGCGTGGGCGTTAAGAACGTCGACTGTTTTACCTGTCTACTTGGCCATATATAGAAAGGTGATTCTAAAGCGTCGCAGAGCTTGCTGCAGCGGGCTTAGAGATGTTCAGCTTTTGTATTTCAAGGTGGAGGTTCGAGCGGAACTTCGGCCGTTGTCAGGGAAACAAACAGGACGGCCCCGTGCCTAGATGTTGTGCAATCAGTCGATGCAGAGGATCATAATACATCCANAGGGAAACAAACAGGACGGCCCCGTGCCTAGATGTTGTGCAATCAGTCGATGCAGAGGATCATAATACATCCATTGTGTGCTTCTAACAGTCTATCAGTTGGGATTGGGCGGAGAACCGCCGCAGTTTTTCACCAATCGTGATATGTAGGCATATTTGTTCATATACACATAGACATTCAGCTACTTGTTACCTATACATTTATGCGCATGTATATGCACATATTGGTCTGTGTGTATGNCAATCGTGATATGTAGGCATATTTGTTCATATACACATAGACATTCAGCTACTTGTTACCTATACATTTATGCGCATGTATATGCACATATTGGTCTGTGTGTATGTGTCTATATGCATGTAAATGAATAAATATACTTATATATATATATATCTAACACAGTTTACAGATACACTTCTGTTCTACAGGCATGCGCCCAGAAGCTTGTTTGCTTGCTTCCTTCCTTCCTTGATTCCTGCTTTGCTTTCTTNCCTTACTTCCTTTCGTGCTTGCTTGCTTGCTTGCTTGCTTGCTCGCTTGCTCGCCTGCTTGCTTCCTTCCTTCCTTGCGTTCTTTGTTTCTTGCTTGCTTGCTTGCTTGCTTGCTTCCTCCCTTCCTTCCTTCCTTACTTCATTTCATGCTTGCTTACTTCTTTGCTTGCTTGCTCGCTTGCTTGCTTCCTTCCTTCCTTGCTTCCTTTCTTGCTTGCTTACTTCTTTGCTTGCTTGCTTGCTTGCCTGCTTGCTTGGGACNCTCGCTTGCTTGCTTCCTTCCTTCCTTGCTTCCTTTCTTGCTTGCTTACTTCTTTGCTTGCTTGCTTGCTTGCCTGCTTGCTTGGGACCGACGCGGCCCGAAAAAAAATAAGAAAAAAAACGGAAAAAAAATAAGCAAAAAATACCGCCACCCTAATTATTGGGTCCTTTGGACCCTTAGGGTAGGGCTTAGGGGTTGTAGGGTTCAGCGCTTCAATAGCTGAGGAGTTGATGATTCTATGAAGTCTCAGGGCGCTGGGGCTCGTGGCCGGGAGGAGGCCTTCAGGGCTTTGGTGTAGCTTACCCATACGATTTAGGGTTTAGGGTTTAGGGTTCGGGGTTCATATTTAGAATTCTATAAGGTAATCCCAAAAAGGAACTACTTTGGGGCCTATGGGTAGGGGCTGAGTACCCTCGCCCAAAAAAGGGTTAACCTTTTCAAGTATGGGTAGGATTTTATCAACCCCAACAGGTTAAAGGTTACCTACTCAGCTACTAAGTTAGGGTCTCGAAGGTTGTTTAGGGTTTTGGATTTAGGGTTTAGGCTTAAGGGCTTCGGGTTTACGGATTGGCAAGTAGGACCAAGTAGGAGTACCCATCGTAAGGGTCTGGTGTTTAGGGCCTATGTCTCAAAATATGCACGTCCGAGACCCAAGCCCACTGCAATGCTGACCCTACTAACAGAGCCACCTGTGCAAAGCAACTGGTTTCTGAGACGCTGTCATATGCGCGCTGGCTTAAGAGTATGGTTTTAAGGGTCAGGGGCCATGGGCAGTTACAAGTACAAGGGCGGCTGCAACCATCTTGATGGGGGGTCACAACGCTAACTGTCATGGACGTAAACACCTCCACTTGCAGCTACTGGTCATTTCAAGCAGTGCGCCGGTTTAGGGCAAGAAGAGCCTGGAGATAGAGGTCCGAAGAAACCCTAGAGCAACCTAAACCCTAAATCCCTAACCCCTAGTTTTACAGTCCCTTGAAGGGTTCTTCTAAGGTTCTATAAAGGTAGTGTAGGGTTTAGGTTTTCGAATTTGCCCATCAAGACGATAAATACAAAGGCAAGGAGAATGGGTGGCGGAAATCCGCGGGACCAAGTCAACCACCTGGATCGCAACAAATGTAGGGTCCAAGGCGCCGATCTTATGCAACCATGTCCTCAAAATCCTGACGGCCAATCCTTGTATCAAGATCTGACTGCCTGAAAAACCTTATGCCCCGGGCCACCAAAGCGCGCCCCCTCAAGGCCCACAACCCTCCATCGTAAAGCCCTCTATGAGCTTGCGCCGGATGGCTGCAACATCCTGATGGAATTCGCGGATACCGACCTTGCATGCGGCAGGAGGCTGGAATTGTAGACTAAAGGTCCAAAGGACCCAATAATTAGGAATAATTAGGTACTCGGGTTTAGGATAGTAGTTATGTAGGTTATTTTTTTGGAGAGTATATGATATTCAGGTACTTGCACCCTAAGGGGTAGATTCAAGCAGCGCATCTAAGTCGTAGCAAGTCTGACCCCTTTCAACTGATCTTCGGCGCGGTGCCCTAAACCCCGCAACCTAAAATCCAAAACTCTCAACCCTATAATGCCCTATAGTAACCCTATAGATGCCTTTAAAGGAGCCCCTAATCCCTAAACCCTAAACCCTAAAATTCTAAAACCCTAAACCCCATAAAGGCGAGCTGCAGAGCTAAACCCTCGACTTGATGACCCTTAGCCGCAGTCCCCAAGGGTGCATGTACCCATCTGCTATATACTTTAGGGTTCCTTTAAAGGGTTACTATAAGGGTTCCTTTAACGGGTTACTATAAGGAACAAAGGGTTACTATAAGGATTCCTTTAAAGGCTATAAGGGTTCCTTAAAAGGGTTGCTATAAGGGTTTAGGGTTCCTTTAAAGGGTTACTATAAGGGTTCTATAAGGGTTTAGGGTATAAGGGTCCATGTACCCATCTTTTATATACTTTGCCCTTAAAGTAGGCCCCATAAACTCTCTTCTTCGAAAACCGGGCAAGCAAAATTCAAACTTTCCAAGATGACTCAAATATGGGCCATTGGCTATCTGTGTATAGGTACTGTAAAGCCCAAGTAAATACTATATACTATATGGCTCATGGACCCTTATAGCCTAAGCCCCTATGGTACCTGCCATTATAGAGCCCTTATGGAACCCTTAAAGGAACCTAAACCCTCAGCCCTGAACCCTAAACTCTAGATTGATACACATATGCAACCCTTAAAGGAACCTTGTACTAAGTCAATGCAGAACCTACCTTTGGTTAGTAGGGAATGGAAGAATGGTAGTAGTAGTAGTAGTAGTTGTTGTAATTCCCTACTAACCAAAGGTAAGAGAAAGCTTGTTCTCACGATGATGTCGGCTTTGAGGACGGGACCACGTGACGTATGCAGCCCTCCGTCCTCTGGAAGGGAAGATGCAAGAGCTCCACGTTGATACCTGGCTTTTGTTTGGGGGTTTAGGACTTTTTGGGGTTTAGGGTTGGGGTATTTTGTCCAGCAAATCCGCGAAGTCTTCACTGATACCTGGTGTTTAGCGTCAGGGCCTTTAGGGTGTACGCTTACCTTCTGGAGTTAAATGAGGAAATCGAAATCAGGAACCTTTTTGAAGGGGTTAAGGATGAGGGCGTATAGGGTCTAATTAGTGTTTAATAGAGTTTTAAGGGTTTGGGGTTTACCTGGGGCTCCAAAAACCTACTCTTTTAAGGGTTCTACCCTCTAATTAAGGGATCAGAACCTACTATTTTGTAGGGTTTGGGGTCACAGGTATGGTTTATAATAGGGTCTATCATTCCGCAGGGGGTTGGAAGTCTCTGCGCCGTGTGCACCCAGTCTCTAGGCTGGCAGTTTGTGTCCTGGTCTCAAAGCCGCGTAATGTGGGAGTTTCCGAAAATAGGGGAACCTAATACAGTACCCTAAATAGTAGGATCCTTATTATAAGGACCCCAAAGTAAGGTACCCCGAATTCTCGGAAACTCCCATGTAGAATTCGGAATAATTGCCTATGAAGGCCCCCTAAATCAGGACTTAGGTTAGGGTTGAGGGTTGCGGGCCTTGGTACTTAGAATAGGGTTCCTTTAAAGGGTTCTTAAAAGGGTTCTTTAAGGGATCTATGGTATAGAGGGTCGAGGGAGGAATTTCAAGGAAGACGCAGTGCCAACTTCAACCGAGAACCGCTGCCTTTTTGTGGGGTTTCAGGTTCAGGTTCTTGAAGGACGAGACTGCCTTCTTTTGAGCTTGAACAAGGCAGATGTCCACCACTTGGGGTTTAGGGCTGGAGGTTTAAACGGCTGGGGTTTAGTAGGGTGCAAGGCAATTGAAACTGCAGAGGCTTTACTGCCAAGAGCGTCTTCATCCATCTTCTCGGAGCCCAACACCCACAAGCAAACATGCATGCACAGCAAGGCTGTACATTCAGGGCAGGGGCCAAAAGCATATAACATGAGTCCTAGGAGCCTGAAATATTGTCGAAGTCTGAATATTTGCAGATACCGTTCCTTGAGGCTTGTATCATAATCATCGTTGATTATAACAGCCCCTGTATCACAAAACCCTGATAGTGACCCGGAAAGAACCCTTAAGGGAAACCTTTCAGTTTGCCCCCGAACACAGGTCAAAAGGTCCAAAGTACCTACGGCATATAGTAGAATGTGAGGACTCTATGTTAGGAATCTATATTCTGATTTAGGGAAGTATCCCTCAACCCTAAACCCTCGGACCCTTTTCGCAGGTCAAGGTGCAGTTTCCCGCAGAATCTTGCAGGCCCACGTTCAGCGCCAAAGCCTTTCCGGAAGTTGCTTAACCCTATATGTAGGGCCTTAATAATTGGAATAGGGTTTGGGGCATATTATACTATAACTATTTCAAGGAGCCCAAAACCCTATTCTAATTATCAAGGCCACTGCATTGTCTGTCCAAGTACTCCTTATGATTGGACTTTAGCCTAGACACCCCAAAGTAGGTAAAATAATGGCCCCAAACCTATAAAAGGCTATTTTATTCTACACACTTTTGGGGTCCAGGAGGCCCTTTTTGGGTACCGGAAAATCCTAGGACTGCTTGGGCCCTTCGGGTTGAGAGCGAGAGCGGAGCTAACATCGCGGTCCCTCACAACTACCTAGAGTCTCCATTGTAGTTCCTTTTTTGGGTTAACCAATAACTATATTATAGTAACCCTAAACCCTAAACCCTAATTATAGGATCCCAACCATAAAATTGGTTAACCAAAACAAGGAACTAGAATGGAGACTACAGGTAGGATTGGGTTTCGGGATGAATTGTCGCATGCCGTACAACTAGTTACCACAGCAGGACGAAAGTTCGAACATATGTAGTAGTGCCACCCCTTTTCCCCCCTAGACTCCTCACACAAGATGCCGAAGGCTCTCCGCCGAGAACGTTGTAGTAGTATAATTTTATTCCAGGAACTTAACTACTCCGCCTGCTGACTGATCTGCAAACTCCAGGGCTCGAACTTTAAACCCCAAGTCTTACCTTAACCCCAAACAACCTAACTTTTGAGGGATAATTATTATGACTTCTTGATATAACTCATATGTTAAGGCTGATGGGCCCAACGAGCATACTGTGCAAGGCTCTTGGGCTAGTTTGAGCCTTCGGGTAAGTCGTACATCCTACAACCTACGTCTTCAGTTTCAGGGGACCCTTTGAGAAACACACCCAAAGGGTCCAAGTGCCATTATAGTAGGTACTTAGCAGGTGCTTGGGCTCCAAAGAGTATATACTATACCAGCACTTGGACCCTGTGGGTCATATCATATGGGTAGTTCACAAATTTAAATTCACAAATAGGGTCCGTTTATAAGCGTGCCGCACTATTTAAGGTACCCTGATTTGGAGAACAATCCATAATTATGAGGGTTTCCGAAACTAGGGGACCCTAATAGAGTACCCTAAATAGTAGGATCCTTATTATCGGACCCCTAAATAAGGTACCCCTAGGTTTTCGGAAGCTCCCATGTGGAGATTCCCAGGGACAGGCTGTCCGGCGTATATAGTCGCCGAAGACAGCCGCTGGCGTACATGATCCCGGTCCTCCGAACTAGGTCGGGGTTTCGGGGGCCTGAATGGTTAGAATAGGGCTCCCTAGAGGAATCCTTTAAAGGGGTCTATGCGGGCTCTATAAGAGGGTTCTATAATATACGGGGCTTAATAATTAGAATGGGATTCGGGGGCATATTATACTATCAGTATACTAAGGAACCCCCAAACCCCTGTTCTAATTATTAAGGCGCCCACGTTAGGGTCAAGGTTTGGGTTTAGGGTGTAGGGGTAGTTTAGGGCTTAGGGGTTTGGGGTTTAGAGGTTTTGGGGTTTGAGGTTTATTGCACCTAGAGCAAACACGGCAGACGACGGGTGCTCAATTGTTGCCTCTTCGCAGTCACAATGCTAAACATTGGGCAAGGAGACAGGGTAAAGCCTCAAAAGCCGCCGTACATACGTATGTCCGTCTGTCCCCAAGGGTCCAAGTACCTAATAATCATATACTCTCCAGAATCCTAACCTACATAACTACTATCCTTAAACCGAGAACCTAAATATTGGGTCCTTTGGACCCTTGGGGTGTCTGTCCGTCTGTCTGTCCGTCTGCCTGCCTGCCTGGCTGTAGGTACGTACATATGTATGTATGTAATTATGTACTTATGTCCCTATGTACTTATGTACTATATGTGTAAATTTGTATATATGTATATATGTATTTTTGTATATGCCTTTGCTTTTGTATTTGCATATGAATATGTATATGTACATGTACATGTATGTGTATCTGTATGTGTGTATGTGTGTATGTGTGTATGTGTGTATGTGTGTACGTGTGTATGTGTGTATGCATGTGTGCATGTATGCATGTATGTACGTAAGCATATATGTAAACGTATGTTTCTGTGTATACATGTGTAGAAAACTGAAATAATAATGCAATACGCAGATCTGCAATCCAAACAAATAACATGAGTATGAATAGTATATATGTGTAATAGTAAGTCGGAGTAGGAGTAAGAGTAGCATTAGGTGTAGGAGTAGCAGCAGAAGTGGGAGGCGGAATAGTCCTTAAACCCGTGCAGCAACCCTCACATGCCATGGAGAGCCAGCACAAGGTTCTACTCCTGGGACCGGAAACAGGATACGAAGTCGTTGCCGGCAAGATCTGCCGAGGAGCACCCACGAAGGAACCTTTGTTTGTTTTTTTTTGGGGGGCGGGATCGGGTTTTAGGGTCGACGGGTTCAGGGAGAATGAGAATGGGTGGGTTTCAGGAGTTATTGTCGTTTAGGGCTCTTGGTGTTTATTGTTTTGGGGGCGATTGGTTGCCGGTTCATGACTACGTAATCACGCTGCATCCTGAACCCTGCCAGTGTGTCTGAATAGGGGTCCTGTAGGTAATTAGAACCCTTCGGATGGTCCATCGGTTTTTGGTTTAGGGCTTAGGCTCAGGGTAGACAGCTAGTGCCTAAGCCATATATCCCCGCATAAAACCCTGCGGATGACGCAGGCCCTCGCTCAGTCCATTGCGTCGCGGAGCGCATCAAACATAGAGCAAGCAGAACTAAACTTTGAACTTTATGGCGAAAGGCGTCAACCCCACTTGTAACTATGCATCAGCCTTTATACCCGCATAGCTGAATGGAGACTTTTTCATGGCAATGGAGTATCACCCCAAGGGTCCAAAGGACCCAATAATTAGGTACTCGGGTTTAGGATAGTAGTTGTGTAAGTCATTATTTCGGAGAGTATATGACCCAAAGGGTCCAAGTACCATTATAGTAGGTACTCAGTAGGTATTTGGGCGCCAGAAGTATATACTACACCAATACTTGGACCCTTTGGGTGATAATTTGGTACTTGGACCCTTAGGGTATCATGCCAAGGAGCAAGGTCGACAAAGCAGCAGAGTCCTTGGTCTAGCCCGAAGCTTCAACCTCTAAGCCATGTCTGAAACTACGCCAGTTTGGAACCCGAAGCGTCCATGTACCCAAATGGGGATCCTTTAAGGATTGCTGTTAAGGATTACTACAAGGGTTCTACAAGGGTTTAGGGTATAAGGGTCCATGTACCCAAATAGTATATACCTTAACCTTAAATAGGTACTTTGGGGGCGAAGTATATATTATTTGGATACCTGGACCCTTCGGGGAATGCAGAGGACCCTACAACCAAAAGTAGTGATTGGCTTGGTAGTTGACGTTCAGCTTTAGGGCCTTGGCTTTTGCCCTGCGGTCTTGCTTTGCTTACGGGTTAGCCCGTATCTTAGTTGCTGAGTTTACAAGCCCCCAAAAGTATACACTTTCAGTTTTATAGTTGGTAATATTATCCCAAAAAGTGTAAAGTGTATGTATGGAAGCAGCTTGCGTCAAGGTCCTTTCATGGACTCGAGTACCACACAATCCGCACACCCCCCAAACCTTGAATCGCTTGCCGTGACCCAGTCTGCAACCTAACCTTGACTGGGTTCTTGTTAACGGATTTACTGTACTTATAGTTATCATAATAAGGGAACCGTATTATTTGCTTTTGATACCAATTCTGGTTATTATGGTAACTTAAACTAAATTCCTTAACAGGAACCCAGTTCAGAACCTTGTGCTGAACCCTTTTACGACACGCAACATGGGAGATTCCGAAAATTCGGGGTACCTTATTTTGGGGTCCTTCTTATAAGGATCCTACTATTCAGGGTACTATATTAGGGTCCCCTATTTTCGGAAACTCCCATATCATGAAACGATCCCCTCAATGCGCCTCAACCTTGCCAAATCCTCAGCCTGAAACTTTAAACCATCATCCGAAAACATACCCAAGTGTAGGAGAAACAAGACATAAACAATAAGAACAACGACAAGTGATAAGAATTAGGTACTACAGGGGCCGCACCAATTTAAGAGCATTTTAAGGGGAAGATGAAGGTCCGATACAGATTGTGCCCGACTCTATTGGCTTCCGGTGTCTCCATGCATGGAATCGAGCTGCGGGAGCTGAATCATATTTCAGCATCTAGGAGATTTGCAATGATGATGATGCTGCTGATGATTGATGCTCTTCTTTTGCCATGATCTGACAGTCTAGCACGCTCCATTCACATGCTTCAAACCTATGCTCACTCTAAACCCTATACGCCGTGCAGTGTTTATACTTTGAGGGACGTCCACCTTTGCACGCCAAGAGTACGAGGCAAAGGTTCTGGAATCAGAATAATATAGAGTAGTTTTCAAGGGTTCTAGCATGAAAGTGGCAGGTTCAACCCTCAAACCCAGCAAGCTATGTTCTTGACCCGAAACCTGATAGGAGTCTGCGAAGCTGCAGACCCCGCGAATAAAGTATCTTACCAGCAGAATGATATCGAACGTTTAGCCACAATCCCTAAACCATTAAACTGCCAAAACCCCTAACAAAAACCCTACAAACCCCCAAAACCCTAAAGTCCCTAAAGCCAAAGAAACCCTAAGAATTCGACCCTTGGAGCGCCTCGGTGAGTCTGAGCGAATCATCCAGCATGACCACCTTAGGGGCTGAATACCCAAGAAAGGTTAGGGTTTAGGGTTTAGGGTAGGATTATATAAACCCCAAAAGGTTAAAGGTTACCTACTCAGCTACTGAGCCACAGCATCGCAAAGGCCACCGAGAATTCGATAAAGGGCAGCGAGCTCCAACTCGCTGTTCTTCAGCCTCACACCTGCAAAACGGAACGATGCTGGCAGCGAGGGCGACGACGACGAGAACCACCGCTACTGATGATGCTGCTGCCGCTTCTACTTCTACTACTGCTGCTGTTGCTGCTGCTGCTACTGCGACTCCGACTGTGGCTACGACTGCGACAACGACGACGACAACGACGACAACGACGACCACAAGGACGACGACGACGAAGACGACTACGAAACCACTACAACGACAACAACAACAACTACTACTACTACTAGTACTACTCCGGTCACTATCATCAAGACCACGTTTACCCAGACTCGCATGCATATGGGTAGTTCTCTGAATTAGGGCCCCTTCTTAGAACCCAAATATAGTACGGCACGCTTGCTATTTCGTCCTGCACAGCCCAGATGACGAAACTCAGAACTTGAGTGATAATACAATAGTGTGTCGGGTACAGGGTGTAGTGTAAGGGCCTCAATAAGTAGAATGGGGTTTTGGTGCCCATTGTACTACAATTATATAAAAATATATAGAGAAAGGAACCCCCCAAAATACGGTTGATGGACAAAATCCTGCATGACCCTAAGGACTCTAAACTATGGGAATTATGGTATATTCCTTATAATGGGTCATGCAGGATTTTGTCCATCAAGAGTAACCTCTCCCTTTCTGCACCAGTAGGGAACTCCAAACAGGGACCATAATTTTGACAATCACCCATATAGAAAAACAGTACCATTATGGAATTAGGTCCCCAAAACCACAATAGGGATGGTTTCTTTGGGGCCTAATTCCATAGGTCGTGTATATGGATATATAGATATAGGAACCCCCCAAAATAGTATTGGGGATTTTGGGGGCTCAGACTTTCGGATGCCCAAGGATCTGCCCCCGAAATCGAGGCCTCTCTGCGCTCTGGCCCAGATTTGCGTGCGGATGGCGAAGGCGCCGGCGAGAACCTCAGAGTTGTTGAAAGTTTAGGGTCTCGGGTCTGGGAAACCCATCAAAAAAAACTTTTTTGAATCAAAAAAACTTTCCTCAAAAAAAAAAAAAACTTTTTAGCCAATCAAAAAAAACTTTTTCCCAATCCAAAAAAACTTTCTCTACCAGTTTACGGGCAAGCCTAGGAGAATCCGGAGATTTCGTCCCCATCAAAAAAAAACTTTCAGTACTAGTCGTAGTCGTAGTAGTAGTAATAGTAGTAGTAGTAGTAGTAGGCGTCGTCGTAGTACTACTAGTAGTAGTAATAGTAGTAATAGTAGTAGTAGTAATGATAATAGTAGTGGTGGTAGTAGTAGTCGTAGTAGTCGTAGTAGTAGTCGTAGTACTAGTACTAGTACTAGTACTAGTACTAGTAGTAGTAGTAGTAGTAGTAGAGGTAGTAGTACTATTNTAGTAGTCGTAGTACTAGTACTAGTACTAGTACTAGTACTAGTAGTAGTAGTAGTAGTAGTAGAGGTAGTAGTACTATTTGTGCTAATAGTGATAAAAGTAGAATTAGTCAAAGTAGTAACAGTGGTAGTAGTCGTCGTCGTTGTCGGAGGTAGTAGTAGTAGTAGTAGTGCTAGTAGCACTAGCACTAGCTGTAGTAGTAGTAGCAGTACTAGTAGCAGAAGTGGTAATGGTCCTCGTAGACACGGCCATGGGTGCATCCTCAGAGAGGAGAGAGAGAGAGAAGCGTGCCCATCTGCGAAGACGCAGGAACGGACCAAGAAGTACAGCTTTAGTCATGGCAGCAGTAATAGTAGTAGTAGTAGTAGTTGTTGTTGTTGTAGTCGTCGTCGTAGTAGTAGTAGTCTATGCTAGTAGTAGTAGTAGTAGCAGTAGTAGTAGTAGTCGTAGTGGTAGTGGTAGTGGTACTGGTAGCAGTACGGTTGATAATATAAATCCTGCATTACCCATNGTCGTAGTGGTAGTGGTAGTGGTACTGGTAGCAGTACGGTTGATAATATAAATCCTGCATTACCCATAATAAGGAATATACCATAATTCCCATAGTTTAGGGTTCTTAAGTTAATGCAGATTTATATCATCAACACTAGTAGTAGTACTAGTAGTAGTAGTAGTAGTAGTAGTAGTAGTAGTAGTAGTAGTAGTAGTAGTAGTAGTAGTAGTGGTAGTGGTAGTGGTAGTGGTAGTAGTAGTAGTAGTAGTAGTAATAGTCGCGGTGCTGGTGGTGGTGGTGGTGGTGGTGGCCTTCCTTCCTTTCCTTCCTTTCCTTGCTGCCTTCCGTCCTTCCTTCTTTCCTTCCTTCCTTCCTTTCTTCCTTCCTTTTTCCTTCCTTCCTTCCTTCCTCCCTCTCCTCGCCTTCCTTCCCTCCTTCCTTCCTCCCTCTCTCTTCTCGCCTTCCTTCTTTCTTTCCTTCCTTCCTTCCTTCCTTCCTCCCTGCCTTCCTTCCTTCCTGCCGTCCTTTCGTCCATACTCCCTTCTTTTCTTGTGTGACAAAGGGAAAGTTTTTTTCTTGATTGGAAAAAAAGTTTTTTTTGGTTGGAAAAAAGCATTTTTTTGATTGAAAAAAAATTGATGCGCATCCCCTCGGGTCTCGGGTTTAGGTTAGAGGTTTTTTGTTTCTTTTGTGGCTCTTTTCGAAGGTTAGAGGGTTTAGGGTATAGGGTTTAGGGTATAATAGGGTTTAGGGTTAACGGCTCCGGGCCGTTAGCAAACTTCCCTCACAAAACACAACCCTAAGCCCAACAACACAAAATCCAAAGGGGTCAAAGCTTCGATCCATAAAGCCGGAACCGCGACATGCCCAACACCTCCGACCCGAAGCCCTATAACTCTACACCCAAGCCCTGAGTCCATGTCTCTATAAAGCTTATACACTGGCTGACCTAGAGTTCCAAAATACGGCTGATGGACAAAATCCTGCATGACCCTAAGGACCCTAAACTATGGGAATTATTGTATATTCCTTATAATGGGTAATGCAGGATTTTGTCCATCAACCGTATAAAGATTATACACTGACTGACCTAGAGCTCCAAAATAGGAACCCCCTCTCACGCGCAAGTACCAGTTATTACAAGACAAGACCCTTTAGGGTGGACAGTTGAGCCCGGCGTCCAGGACGATCTGATAAGATGCTTCGCTGAAGATGGCCGCTGTCGCGCCCTGGCCCAGCGACTGAAAAGAGTTTGAGGCTGCAGGGTTAGGGTTTAGGGTTCAGGGTTCAGGGTCGAAGACTTTTCGGGCTTTTTCAATAGAGTTTATGGTGTGGAGCTCAGGGCTTTAGGATTTAGGGCTCATAATTATGTCCTGAAGCTTTATACAGGCTTCGGGGTCAGGGTCCATAATATGCATTAAACGGGTTTAGGGTAAAGTTTACCCAGATCTTGCAGGATCGGCTAATTCAGGAACTTACCATATTTTGCAACAGGACCCCTACTATTCTATGTCTCCTAAATCCCTAAACCCTTATACCCTAGACCCTGATATAGCGGGCCCCCGAAACCCCTAAATCCCTAAACACTAACCCGAAGAACCTCCTGTCATAAAATGGCTCTTTGGGTAGGGGGTTCCTCAAAGCGCTCTCTATGGGCTGAAGGTATCGGGGGAATTATTGGGTCCTTTGGACCCTTGGGTTGCCCCTAATCTTCAAGTTTTCGGGTTTAGGGGTTTCCTGAAACTACCAAACCCTAGATTTTTGTAGGCCCTTATTATAAACCCGAATATGGAATTTTATAGGGACCCTACAAAATAGCAGGTTTTGGTGGGTTAAGGTTAAGGGGCTGGGATGGGAATCCTGAGAGTTCTGGGTTTTGGGTTTCAAGTTCATGGGTGCAGGGTCGGGTCTTTGGGGTTTGGGGGCCTCTTTGGTCAGACTTCGAAGCTCGGAGGACATCACTTTGTGGACTTACATGCAGCATAACCCCAATTGGGGCCCCTTTTTTCGCCTCTGAACCCTCGAGAAGCTTTGGGAGGGTCGGGGGACTTAGTGAGTAGGCAATAAGTAGACTTAAAAATACCCCTACGGGTCCAAGTAGTCCTTATTTGTGGTTCTTGGTACCTAAGAAAGGCCCCAAGGTCCTATAATATTGAGTACTTGGACCCTTAGGGTGGGTTTGCTGGTCTGGGCCCTTGGGGATTACTATAGGGGCCTGCTGTTCAGGGCCTATGTCTCAAAATAATGTAGGGGCCTTAATAATTAGAATAGGGTTCCTTTAAAGGGGTCCTTTAACAGGCATTTTAAGGGATACTATAAGGGTACAATACTATAGGGGCCTCAATAGTTAGAACAGGGTTCTGGGGCAAATTATACTTTAATTTTGATGAGGAGCCGGTAATTATTATTTAGGCCCCTATATTACAGAATTTAAGTCGGAGTCCCAGTTGACAGTAACCAATTATGGGGAGCAAGGAACCTGAATATACACGGCAAAAATTCTGGAGGAATCTTATACCCTGCAATGATTATAAACTGAATGTTTCCCCGAACTATGTTACGAAATCCCCGCGCAAGTCTCCGCCTTCTCCCCATCCTCTGACGTCATGAAGGCCGTATGCACCTTTAGACAGCAACCCTAAAACCCTAAACCACAAACTTAAACCCGAAAGCCCTAAACCCTAAACCCTATATACCCTAAACCCTAGCACCCTAAAGCCCCAAAAGCCGACACCTCTAAACCCCGAACCCTACACCCCTATGTAAGACCCAAACCCCTTAAATTACTAAAGCCCTACCTACTTGTCGGGTGTCATGGGGAACCAAAGGTTAACCTTTTTCATAATATAAGGATTATAAAGGGACTATACTACCCCAAAAGGTTAAAGGTTACCTACTCGACTACTGGCCCTAAACCCGAAAAGCAGGCTGCTGACTTCGCCGGGCTTGAGGGCTAGTGCTTGGGCCTTATAGGGTTTATAGGGTTTAGGGTCTAGTGCTTGGGCCTTACTACTGACTGGTTTGTGAAATCTTCAGGGCTTAGTGTTAAGGAATCGGGAGACTCTCTAGGGCTTCGGGTGCAGGATTCGTGCTTCAGGAATGGAATCTGTAGGGTTTAGGGCGTAGGATTTAGGCTTAGTATGAAGCTCTGGGGTTGGCCTTACAACGTTTATGAAACTCTATCACGTCATCGCACACCTCGTCGACTCCGGCCAAGCACTTACAGCTTTCGGGGTTGAGGCAAGGAGATTAAGGGCTGAGGGTGTCGAGGCCCTACACCCTTAGTGTAGGATTTGGGAAATACTCGCTCGACAGCATCAGCCACGCACCTCGTGAGACGTGAATCGAGATAGTGTCCAGAGTAGGACGACTTGAAAGGAGCATTCTGTGAACGCTGTGAGCCGAAGGCGGTTCAAAGGTTCAGGGTGTAGGGTTTATGTCAGGGAAACATACCAAAGAGCACTAACATGGTAGGTCCTTTAGGGTCCAGGTAGGTTGGGATCTTTATACTAGCATCTTTTTATACAATAAACACAATTGGAAACGGAAACCACGAAGTATGCACAACTGCAGCTAAGGCGCGTCCACACCTGTGCAAATGAGGTTGTAGAGAACAACGAATCCGAAGTCCCTGCGGCGTGAGGGTATAAGGGTTCAGGCCTGAAACCTCGAAGTTTGACCACATAATGTTTGGTTTAGCCCGCAGTCTTTCTGAGGAGGCTCACGTACTGCGTTTTGCGAGGCATCCTTAGTTGTCCTTGACGCTGACATTCGCAGGGGCCACCGATGTTTTCGGCAATACTAGTAACTTTAAGTCCCATTCACAAAGCACCTATGTCTGCACTGCTTATACGCTGATAACGTCCGTGATCCGACATTTCCCGCTGGGAAAGCACCACTGTTTTCAGGTTCCACTGAGGTCCTCCGAGAAAGCATCCATGCTCGCACCCCTGATCACGTCCATGTTCAAATCCCCCCCCCCCCCCCCCCCCCCCCCNCCCCCCCCCCCCCGCCCCGTCCCGCAAGGAGGTGGGAAAGCATCCGTGCCCGGGTAGTTTGCAGGGCCGTTACTTTGGCCGGCACTTTTACCACCAATACGATGTTCAGACTCATAGTTTCCAAGGCCGGGCCTTCTTCAGGACATACTTGAAGTCAAATTCACTGACGTCCGGCCGCCGTAAGATTTAGTGCTGAGGGGCTTATAGCTTTTAGTGTTGAGGCTGTTCGGTTCAGGCTTTGCTGAACTCAACGAACTTCTAGACAACAACCAGGACACCTATACAAAGAAGCAGAACCAACAACAGCGCATAGTAGTGGCACGCTTATTGCTGATGATTGTCCAGCATTCTCATAACCCAGGGCTCCAGTTACCTAAATAGAAATATACTTGGGGTTTAGGGTTTAGGGTTTGGGGTATATATCATATACCCCGGTTAACCTACTATTTAGGCACCTCGAGCCCTAGGGATCACCAATGTCCTCTTGAACGTGGCTGTTGATCACTTACCTATGGAGGTCTCAGCAAAACCGAAGTGCAATTATGTCGTGGTAACAGTCAGGGGGGAAGTGAGTGGAGTGGTGGATGAATTCGGGTGAGTCGAGGTCATACTGTCTCGACAGCATGAACATTTAGAGAACATTCCGTGGCAAGTCAAAGCTCTCAAACTCCGTCTTCCCATTATTCAACACCCAATCGGTCCCGGGCAACTGAGTCATACCCAACACGAAGAAGCACCAAGAGCCCAGTTAACTGCACAGTAGGCTGTTGAGTTCTGTTTTCTACAACATATATGAACTCACTGTGCCGCAACTATGCTCCTAAGGAGGTGTCGTGGTGACCATAAGGACGCTCAACTGCCAATCAGGGGGGGGGTCCTGAAAAGACTTGCAGTGCGTGTTGCCCCTCAGCCCCAAACCGTTTGTACCATGGCAGTGTTTGGTATGGCTTGGGCTTCGGGCTTCTAGCGGTTCGGGTTGGGTTAGTTTGGGGCTGTAGCATTCACAGGGGGAATGCTCACCATGCCAAAGACTGAACACTTAAATCGCCACGGACGAACCATCACGAACCAAATCCTGAACCCTCAACCCGAAACCATAGACTCCTAAACCCCTGGCCGTATCTCCCTACCTTTACCCCAAAGAACCTACCTGTTAAGGACTCACATAAGAAACTTCTAACAAGGATCCCCTAGGAGTTTAGAGGGTTCGGGTAGCCCTTACCTGGACCCCCAAAGCAGGGTTTAGGGTTTAGGGTTTAGGGTTCCAAAACCTATAAATGGCTATTATTCTACCTACTTTTGGGGTCCAGGTAAACAATAAGCCACCAGTAGGCTCCTCGTAGTGATGCCGATAAGCAGTCTTGACGCCATAGAGCGCGAATAGTTGCTGCTGAGGGTCACTGTAAAGGCCATGAGAACCCCCGACCTTCTCGGCGAATTCCCCCTAAACCATAATAAACCCTAAACCCTTAATTTAGGGTTAAGGGTATTGAAGTCTGGGGTTTGGGGTTTTGGACTTTGGGTTTAGGGTTGGTTTAGGGGATTGGGGTCAACGGTGCGTTCGTGGGGCTTGTATCGGGCCTTTTTCGGGATCAGGGCATCTTCAGGCAAATGTAGAAGGTGGTTTGGTGATTTCACCCTTTTTCAAGTAGGGCATACTTTTAAAGTGCTCACAGAAGCCTAAACCCTACACCCTAAACCCTAGGGACCCTCGGTTTTCGTAGGGTTTTCATAGCCCCAAAGGCCCATGAGTTTCGGGCTGAAGTCATGACCATGAACCATTCAGACCGTAGAAAAAGTATGAGCACCCCAGTGAGCTTATACTTAAACCCTAAACCCCAAACCCTCTATACCCTAAAGCCTATGGAGCCTTTCCCCAAAACCCTAAACCTTCAATCCCCAGTTCCCGGCCCAGTTCTTGTAGGGTTTCGGGGTTTGTTGGACTTTCAGTTTACCTGTCGACTCGATTGTATATCGTCGTTGCGCATAACCAACTTTAAACTATAATAACCAAAAAAATTGGTTCATCAAAACAAGGAGCTTAACATCGAGACTATCGGTCGGAACCTTGCAGGTAATCCTTGTAGTAAGCCTTCAAGTAAACCAGAAACCCAACAGACACCTCTAAAAGAAGTCTATCCGAAGTCTAGGCTATGAGGCCTAGAAGCAAGGACTCGTCGATCTGGATTAGGGCATATAGTTTAGGGTTTAGGGTATATTCATTTCCAGGAAGGAAAGCAAGAGCATGCGCTGAAGGCATACAAGTAGGGGCTTTAATCTCCTTAATATTTTCAACCAGGTGGTGGTGGGGGATACTACAGCATAACTCTCTCTCTCTCTCTATATATATGTATAGGTACAAATATGCATACGTATACAGGGACCATTATAAGTGAAAATTAACAGCCAGGTCTCAGTACATTCAACAGGCACGGCGAGGAGAAGCACCCGAAGTTGAGATACAGCAACGTAAAGCAGAGCATTACCAAGGTAGGAGTATCTTCCACACGATGCCGCTCTGGAATTTCCGGAGAGGCAAGCCAGCGCAGCTGATACGAGAAGCAACGCAGGAGCAGTATACCAAAGATAACCATCATCATGTAGCGGAAGAAGTCCGACAGCGAGGCATGGAACAAATTCCAAATCTTCTGCTCAGTCAACCTAGTTCATGGCTGGGATAGAATTAAAGATGTACATTCTTATTCCTTATTGGGTTTAAGTGCCCATAAAAATGTAAAATGTTACCCAACTATGACAAAGCAACGGGTCAGCCGACTTCGTCGCAACCAGACCACACTGCTCACAGATATTTCTCCCAAACACTTTGACAGCCTTGCGCTTTAGGGGTTTAGGGGTTTAGGGTTTATAAGGTTTAGGGCCAAATTCTTCGACAGCCTTGCGTCTCCATATCACCAGGAAGTAAGCCCGAAAGCCCTGAAAACCTGCTGCTCCCCAAACCCTGTATACTGTAAGCCATAGACGCCTTAAAGGCTTCACCCCTAAACCGTAAAGAACGCACTAAAAAACACTTCCTGTGGGATCGAAGTGGCGGATCTGAACTTCACCACGCGAGGGAGGATTGTGAAAGCCGCCACAGCTTCTACGAGGAAAATCCCGGCGATGAAAGCCTGGGTTGTAGTTTTGGGACTCTGAAAAGTATGTATGAATAGGGTTTACGGTTTTGGGTTTAGGGATAGGACCATAGATTATAAAGAGAAGTTAAAAAGTTTCCCAAAGTGCCACCTAGAAGCGGACTCTTCCATGACCAGGTCCATTGCGGTCAGGGTCTATAGTTTCTATATGGTTTTTCATAGAGCTTAGCGTTCTACAAAGCTGTCTTTAGGGTACTAGGACTTGTAGATAGTAGGGTTTAGGGTCTATGGTTTTTGATAGAGCTTAGGGTTCTACAAAGCTTTCTTTGTTTTCCATAGGGTGCTAGGACTTGGTTCTCGGTGCCAATGGCGATGGAATGGAAGTGGCCTTGGGTTTAGCAATGCGGTACATTAGCCATGCCCAGACCTTCCAAAATCCCTTAATTAAGCAACATACCTTAAGTCATAGTAGGATCCTTAATATGATTTAAGGTATATATTCCTTAATTAAGGGATTTTGGAAGGTCTGGGTGTTACAGGAGTTCCATGGTCGTGGGTTGCCGTCTTGCCGGCGCGCGCACGGGATAGAATTCTGCGGATGGTATCTATACCCAGAGGGTCCATATACACTACTATTATGGAATTTGGTCCCAAAAAGACCATCCCTACTATGGTTGCGGGACCCTAATTCCATAATGGGAGTGTATATGGACCCTCTTGGATATAAGCATCAGACTGGCTGGAGCAGGAAAGGGATGGCAGTTGATGCATGAGTACGGCAGATCCGTAGAAGCCTGGGTAAGTCAACGGATCCTTCTTGTACTTCTACAATAACTCTAAGGGTCCAAGTACCTAATAATCATATACTCTCCTAATTGTTGAGCTACATAACTACTATCCTAAACCCGAGTACCTAATGATTGGGTCCTTTGGACCCTTCGGACCCTACTATAAAATCCCCTAAACCCTTATAGAACCCTTAAAAAGGGACCCTAATCATTGGGTCCTTTGGACCCTTAGGGAACATACTCCGAACCTCAGCTCTGATCCCTAAGCCCCCAGTAGTAGCGGGGCACCGCGCCTTTTCACAGGCGGGAACGATCCGAAACTTGTGCATGAAGCGTAGTTTGGACATACACTCATGTAAACCGTTATGAGAGGAAGACAACTTGCACTGCCCCCTTCTTCCTGGAAACAGGGCTTTCAGGATGTTTGCAAGCTATGATAATATCAGGGCCTTAAAATTAGAATAGGGCTTTGGGTCTCACTATACTATAGCTATAATAAGGAACACCCCGAAATAGTATTGGCAATTATTTAGGCCCCTATGATAAGTTTGCTTGAAGCGTCGATTAGTGGGAGTCCCGAAACATTAAGCAACAAAATCTAGATCCTAAAATCCCGGTTTTGAACCCTTCCATCCGAAAGTCCGAAAACCCTAAACCCGTAACACCCGAATCCTTGGCCTTTCCTGTATCCCCAAACCCTACACAATAGTAGGTTATAACCCCTTAACTAGAGGGTATAACCCTGAAAACCCGTAGGTTTTGGGATCCCCAGGTTAAGCCCTCAACCGACACTTCCTGTCTCCGTGTTTTTTTGTTTTTTTTTGGGGGGGGGCCTGAAATACTTAGAGCATCTTTCTTATTTATTACTACTTTTTTACTGATATTTATCGTTCTTAATATGATGATGATGATTATTGCTATGCTATTGATATTAGTATGATTTGAAGGGCTCCTTGATGAGGGCTTTCTAGGGTTTCACAAGGAACTACAGGGTGTCATAGTCTGTTTCGCGGGCTTTGCGGTTCAATGTTGGCGCCTGACAGTCTATAATAACGGCTCCGCGAATAGGGTTAGGGCTTACGGTGCGAGGCTTAAGGGGTTTAGGGTTTACCGGACAAACACGTAACGGCATTCCTTAGGGTAGGGCTTAGGGATTTAGGGTTTTAGGGTTTAGGGATTTAGGGTTTAGTGTTTAGGGAGCTATCCAAACCGAACACCGCCCAAATGCGGACCTCTCTGGGCGTGCATCGAACTCCTGTGATGTCGTGTTTCCAGAACTGGGCCGATATCCGAAAGCTGGGTTCCTTTAAAGGGGGTCTATATGAGCTACTATAAGGGTCAGGGTACTACAATGTAGGGGCCCAAATAATCAGATAGGGTTTTGGTATACTATAGTCATAATTAGGAACCCCCAAAATAGTATAGCTAATTATTAAGGCCCCGATACTAAACACCCGGAAATTACGACGAAGAAGAGCCCCCACTCTAAAAACTAAGAACCCCAAGATCAGGGCAGCACCTCGGAACTCGTCTTCGGGGTCTCGTGGATTTCAGGGGTCAAAGCGACTCGGTCTTGGAGGATGCTTCCGGGATATTGGTGACTCCGATACTAGTAGTGGTGGTGGTAGTAGTAGTAGTAGTAGTCGTAGCAGCAGTAGTGGTCGTAGCAGCAGTAGTAGCAGTTGTAGTAGTAGTAGTAGAAGTAAGTAGTGGTAGCATAGCAGCAGCAGCCCAGCACCAACATCAAGAGCAGCGGTATCAGTGGGAGGCGTAATCATCATTATAACACTGCTATGGCCCTAAACCCTAAACCCTGAAATACAACCTCCAAAGACCCACAGCAACATGCAGCTTTCCCCTGTCAGAATTTCGAGTGCGGCTTCCAGACATCCACTACTTGAAGGTTTAAGGGTGTACTGTAGGGGCCTTAATAATCAGAATACGGTTTGGGGGTATATTATACTAAAACTAGAATAAGGAACACCCACAATAGTATTGGCAATTCTTCAGGCCGCTATAGTACGGTTTAGGGTCTTAATGGCTTGAAATCGGGGCTTAAACCAGAAGTCCTCCATCTCTACCTGCGAGAAGTAGAACTGAGGGAAGTAAATCTCAATGGTGTGCTGGCCTCGGCATGGTTGAGGGTTTGGGAAATGTAGCAAAGCGGCGTGGGAACCTTTGGGTTTATCCGTACAGAAGTTCAGAAGCCTCCAACGATGCGGCCAATACTCCTTATAGTCACTAGCTGGCATACAGGGAAGGGTTCATTACATATATAGATATAATACATGTATAACTAGATAATGTCTGTACGGGTGTACGTATGCGTGTCTGTGTATGTGCATGCATATATATATGTATGTATTTATGGCAGACACACACACACAATATACAGCAGAACGTCAGTCTGTGAGGTTCACAACCCAAGACGCTGCAACCCCCAAAAGACCGCAAAACTACTGGGGCCTGGTAGCATTGTTCAAGCTACTCCGACAAAACCCGTGCGTGGCCGCACAAAAGATGGGCTGCGAAGGCTGTAGACTCGAAATTCTTTACAGTCCCCCGTGAGGCCTACAGCACAAGCCGGATAATGTAGGAACCTGATTAAGAAACCTTGGGCCTTTATTGGGGTTCCTTATATGAATCCTTATATTTTGGGGGTTATAGGCCCAGGGTTTCTTAATCAGGTTCCTACATTAGTTTGAACATCATCATCATCATCATCCTCATGCCCCTATGGTAGAGTATAGGGAATCAGAGCACTAATGATCTTAATCCATGTTCCAAGTTTCTGAGTCTTACTGTGCGGAGTTTAGAGTTTTCGCGTCAAGGTACATCGTTTAACTACGGTTTATTGTGCAGTCTGGGGTTTACAGTTTAGGGCTTCGTTTCAAGGACGCTTGACGGCTAATGCGCACCACGGGCTACAGCTATCTGCAAAAACATCTACTGGGGAACGCAGGGCTGTGACGTAGGCTTAGACTATGCAGGGTTGCGAGGTAGGCTTGTACTCTAAGCCCTAGAATTAGACCCCCAAACGTAAGACCCTTGCTTCGCCAAACCCGTAAATTCAAGCATCCCACGAAAGTCACTCCGAGATCTTATAAGCCGCCACATACAGTACACATGTACAACAGAAATGTACATAGCTACAACCAAACTCGCATACATACGTTTTACTTTTAGTTCTATATGAATACGCTTATATACATATATATATATACATACACATGCATTTAGCTATGTTTGCGCACTTATTCCGTTATTCATCTATATGTTTGTAAATATATATATATATACATATATATACATATGAAATCATAGTGGACATGCTGGCCTTTACACACGCGCACACACGTGTACATATATATATATATGCGCACATATATACACACACATATTAAACAAACAAATAAATATATATATATATGTATACATATACATACATACATATGTATTCTCTACATGTATATGAGAGGCCTGTGTTCAACAGGAAGCCAGCGCCAACGGTGCTCGGTGAAGACCTGGGGACCCGGCCGGCATTCCGGCTCCGACGACCCTGCGGGACCATCTCCTTCTTGGGGTATGGGGGACCTAGGGTTTCTTAGGATGGAACCCTAGCATGGGCCCTTAAGCCTGGGATCCTTATATACCGAATATATACCCGATTTGTCCCCTTTTAAGTCCCTTAAAAGGGCTGAGGGCCCATACTAGCGGCCCATACTTCTAACCTTAGAAGGGTTTAGGGATTCTTAGGGCTTAGGGTTTAGGCATTCTTGGGGCTTAGGGTTTAGGGTTTAGGGATTCTTAGGGCTTAGGGTTTAGGGATTCTTAGGGCTTAGGGTTTAGGGATTCTTAGGGGTTATAGGGTTTAGGGATTCTTGGGGCTTAAGGTTTAGGGTTTAAGGATTCTTAGGGCTTAGGGTTTAGGGATTCTTGGGGCTGAGGGTTTAGGGTTTAGGGATTCTTAGGGCTTCGGGTCTAAGGTTTAAGTCTAAGTATTTTCGGCTTAGGGTTTAGGGGCTTAAGGCTAAATTTGGCTTTCATCTCCTTCTAAGTTTAGGGACCCCAGGGTTTAGGGATTCTGAAGGTTTACCTGTAACGGAGAAAAAACCCACCTGTTTGCCTCAAACCGGTGATTGACAAATAACTCTAACTATAGTCTTTGGAGCACCTTCGGGGCATCTTCGGGTTGAGACAGCTTCGCGATCTGGGTCTAGTAACAAAAATCGTGAAAGCAACTTCTTCGTTTAGGGTTTAGGGTTTAGGGTAAACCCGCGTTATGTGCAAAGTAATAACAATGAAAAGGGTATGTAATACTACGCATCCCATAGGTTAGGGTACTTGCTGACGGTAGTGCCGGAGCTATGGGTTTAATTCGGTTTTAGGGTGAAGGGAACCGGAGGGAGACCATATGAGCCCGATCGGTATGTGGTAACTGTAGTGCTCGACGATTATGTAGTGCAGATATAGTTTTAGTTCCAGTTGTAGGTAAAGCTACAGCTAGCGAGAATTCTAACTGGCAATCGGCCATGAGGCTCTAACAACCTTCCCTTAAGCACTAATGAATAAAACCGGATCCCTGGAGGAACTCTACATTGGCAGTGGGATGACAAAACCGAGGTGGCATAAACCCTGAACTAGCACCAGCCCCAAACAAGAAACTTCGCCGCCCTCGCCCTACTAGACTGAACAGCGAACCCAAGGAACACGAAGCCCTAAACTCAGCAATAAACTTTAATAGTGTCACCCCCAACCCTAAACCGTAAATCCCAGTCCCCCCGTTTCCAAACAGAAACCAAAACCCGACATCCCAAGCGAACCCGACCCATGACTTTGAGCTGAGCAGAACGGAAGCAGCTAAGAGCTGGGGGGGTTATAGTGGAAGCCAAAAAGTTGGAAACCCAATAGCCTCAATCCTTAAGAGTAGTGTATAGGGAATCCCAGCACTATTTGGCCTTAATCCGGTTTCCAACTTTATGGAGTCTACTGTAGGGTTTAGGGCTTCAAAGTTTGGCTCCGCAAGGCAGTTTTTTGAGCGTCGAGGTTTCAAATTTCGGGGTCTAGCTGTGAGGCTTCGCTTCAGGACCTAGTCTAAACACGAACTTGAACACACATCCGACATGAAACCCGGACAACCGGTTAAGTCTTAAGGCTCACCTTGACAATACATATATATATATATATATGTATGCAGGTCTCTCTCTATATATATCTATCTATATATATATATATATTCTCCAACATGGTTGATTCTTGGATGTAAACCCTCCTTTTGGCACACGAACGCCAAGACAATCTACAAAAGGAGCTACATCGGAGACTACGTGTCGGAAGGGTTTAGGGTTTAGGGTGATTCTGGCTCCTGGCTGCCCACGCCGTCCCAGGTCTCCACGCCTTCAGCTGCGGGTTGCACATTCGAGGGGCTCCTACTGCAGTAGTAGTAGTAGTAGTACTAGTACTAGTCGTAGTAGTAGTAGTAATAAGTAGTAGCTACTAGTGATGCGAGCAAAACCGTCAAACCTTAAACCATCATAACCTTCTTTTTGTAGGTTTTGATTTATAGACCCTTGTATGGAATTGTAGAGACCCTACAACAAGTAGGGTTTACTATTTAAAGGTAAGACGAACTTATAAGGGTTTCAGGCCGGCCTATTGCTAGGGCCGGCAAATTTCAGGAAAGTTAAAGATTCACAACTTCAACTTATGACTTTCACCAAGGGTCCACAGCACCCAGAAATAAGGTACAGTAGTTATGTAGCTTTAGATTGGGAGATTGTACGACTATTAGGTACTTGGACCCTTATAAGGGCTGACCGGTGCCGGCATATTGAAAAGTCTACGAGTACCACAGACCAAGGAACATGCTACCCGGGAGAATACCCGAGAATCATGCCTTGAAGCTCTACAGCCGGGAAACCTACTAGGTTTCGATGCTGCCGGCATCGCTACTCTCTGGCTAACATAATGTAGGCTTATGATTTCAAGCGACCTATACCACGAAAGCCTGACCTTGCTTAAGCTAGGTTGGAAACTACCGACATCAAACACAAAACAAAACACACATGACAAAGAAACGCTTGTAAGCAGTATGGAAGCCCATAATCCCAAATCGCACACAGCACTATACAAAACACAACTGCGCAAAACGGAACACCTAAACCCTGAACCCTTAACCCTAAACATTAAACCCGGAGCCCTTAAACTTCAACCCTCCCTGTGACCCCAAACCCTACAAAATAGTAGGTTCTGATCCCTTAATTAGAGGGTAGAACCCTTAACAGAGTAGGTTTTTGGAGCCGCAGGTACAGCCTAAAGCCTGACCCGAAGCCTTGTCCTGCTTGCGGGTTCTCTGCCACAGCCAGGGCCTGACGGTTTAGGGTTTAGGGGTTTAGGGTTTAGGGTGAATTTCAGGATTTGTCAAGGTTCAGGGTTTGGGGGTTCAGGGTTCGCGTTCGGACCCATGGGCCTCCATTGTAGTTCCTGTTTTGGGATTAACGTATAAGACCCTAAATATGAACAAAAAAAACTACAATGGAGCCTAATTAGGGGCGAAGTTTGTACTTGCGTTTCCTTGGGTCTTTACGCTGTGTGAGAGCACACCTTACCCGCCTGAAGAGAGGAACCTCCAGCAGTGGGGTGTTCGAAGATTCAAACCTAAAGTTGTACTGCACAGCAAGGTTTAGGCTTAGTGTTCATCGGACAACCTATGGGGCCATTATAAGACATTAGGGAGTATAGGAAGATCTGGGTACTGAATACCCAAAGCCCTGTAGGGCACATGCACAACGGAAAAACAAAGTCATCCACCGACAACTTGCAGCCAGGATGCACGCTCCTTGACGGGCGCCTGTCAATCATCTTGTCTACGACTTGTGTTGGGCACTCGGTATGATCCTAAGCCGAAGGCCTTACACGGCATGTGTGTATGCAGCTACATATAGAAAACCATGAGCACATCAATACATAAGTCGATAAACAGATGAACAGCCCAAATCAAGTGAATATGGACATGCACAAGAAATACATGTACAAACAAACGAACAAACATACGAACAAACAAGCAGCCAACCAAACAAGCTTTCAAGCACCCAAAATACAACACAACCGCAAACAACAAAACAAGCAACCACGCAAGCGAGCAAGCAAACCCGCACACAACGACACAAACAAACGAACGAAAAAGCTAACAAGCAGGCAAACAAACAAACACAAACAAGCAAGTATACAAGTACGCATGCAGAAACAACCGACACACACAAACACACACACACACATACATTTAGTTTGAAACAAGCGCACAAGTAACCAAACAACCAATCAACCAAACAAGCAGACCAATAAGCACACCTACAAACAAGCAAACAAACAATACATATGTGAACATATAAAGCTCTATGTAGATATGCGCGTGTGTGTACCACACCTCTATATGTACTTCCGTAAGTACTAGTGGAAAGGTTTAGTTTGGAAATCAACGCTTACACTGAATCCAAGTCGAGTGTTTCAGAATGGTACTAGGTTTACAAAGAACGCCTGAATCGTTGCATAAGCCTCCGAATATTCGATATCCTTCTCACACTGTTCTGGCCTGCGCAGTGCAGAAATTTGCGAACGTTTCATTTCAGGATCTAGGGTTCGGGGTGCTGGGCGGGGGAGGCCCTCCGGGAACCAAGCACTACCATTTCGGCTGCAAATGTATGCAGTCATTATTACGACCACCGCCACCACCATCACCAAAGCAACCATGACTACTAAAAAACTACTCCTGTGACTACAAGTCTACTACTGCAACTATCTGACTGAGAGTGCGCGACGATGACGATGACGAAAACGACGAGGACGACGATGACAACGCAAATGAGGACGACGACGATGTCGACTGTGGCGAGGACGACGACGAGAAGGAGGAGGAGGAGGACAACTTCGACTGAGACGACGACGGCACCGACCACGACTAGTCTAGTACTACTCAATTCCTCGCGGTGCTACGACGACGACAGCGACGACGACTATACACCCTAGGCCGTCATCTCCAAACTCTAAACCTTCGATGCCCGGTTGAACAACCCTTCATGAGAGAAAAAAATCCCGAGCCCCTAAACCCTGAGCCACAGGATCTTCTACAATATCCTAGATGAGGAATGCTCCTTACATCACATTAGGGACCCTGACCTACCATAGTCTAAGGAATCTACTTTTGATTATAGTATGGCGCCTGTTAATTATGATCTAAGCATGTTCCTAAATTGGTGATCTTGGGGCATTTGTGCTCAGAAAGTCCGGTTCAAAAGCCAGAAACCTGGCAGGAGTGCCTCATCAGACTTCCCGCCACGGGCATTTTGCGCCAGCCTGAGGGTATTTCGAGTTTTCGTTCGTCAACCAATGGTTGTGAACAGCCGCAGAGGGATACACCCTTGACCGCATAGGCCTCAAACTAAAATCATTGGCTCAAAGTAAAATCATTGGCAGAATGGAGAGGCGCAAATATTTAGAATTGTATTAGAATTATTAGAAGATGAATGTAAGGAAGATGAACGAGCAGTGTTAATAATGGTTATTCAGGCTTCTATATTAAGTGCTTTCACAGGACTAAGGGTGCAGTGGCACTGCCACTGCTGCTGCTGCTGGTATTACTTTCTTAATTACTCGCATATAGGCTTACTTGCTTGCTTACTTACTCAGACTTGCTTCTAGGTGCTAGGACTTTCATAAGGCGCTGATCCCGAAACCGCAAGACCATCGAATTCCAACACTTAATACTAGAATACTATATTCCACGATATCCTTTTGTATTATACTATCATTATGCATTATTGAAACTACAATATTTTGTTACTCTTTCAAGGAGTCGCAGCACGGATCCTTAGGCTGAGACATGGCTTTCATCTTCTCCTCCATCGGCGACGGCATGATGACCTGGGATCTAGGGTGTTTTGTCATTCCCTCGTGTCTTTTCGGGTTTAGGGTTTAGGGCTCAGAGTGTCTGAATTCGCGCAGACCCAGGTTGCCCTCAGCATTGAACCCCAAGCCCTTTTCGACTTTCGACCACTATCCCCGAAGCACAGGATCCAAAATCCTACAAGAAAGCCCAAATGCTAAACCTTAGCCCTGCACTCTCCCTATCTAGTGCTTTGAGCTGGCAGGCTCACGTGCAGGACAGGTTGTGGGTGCAAAGCGCTTCCAGGAAGGGTTCAAGCTTCTCGTTCGGCGACAAACAAAGGGTTTAGTGGGTTTCAAGGTACCGTCAGGGTTTGCCATTAATGCTAGGCTTTGCCTGGATTGCATTTGCAGAACTACAAGTCGCTGTATAGAGCAGTCGGCCGAATGCAGAAAAATGCTAAGCAGTGGCATTAGGATCCCACCTATCCTTCAGGGTGTTCATGCCCCTCCCTCCTTGTGAGTATTGTGACCGTTGCTGCGAAGGCCTTCCGTGAACTGTGGAGAGTGTGCTGATTTTCGGGGAACCAACGGCACAAAGTTTACACAAAAGTACTGCCAGGGAGCCCCCGTTTGCCTAAGCCCTAAACCGGATGCGTTCCCCCACAATAGAAACCTCAAGAATAGCCAATAATTTTCCGTCGTAGGACTTCCTGGAGATAATAATTTTAATATGTAACCAGAAGCTGTATTCATCCCTATTCCTGTGATTTTCCGGGCCCCTGTATTGCATGTCGGACGATTCCTTGCATCACCGGGCTCTCCCATACAAGTTGCGCCACAGCGACGGCGCAGGGGCTGGTGCTGGCTTGGTCGAACCTTCTCGCTGCCGGTCCGCCCGAAACTGCGAAACTGCGCTCTTTCGATTCCAACAGTCTCGGAAACACGAGGATCTTGTTTCTCGGTCAAGACCGCGAAGGTCGAGGTGCACTTCCCGGTAAACGGCCCTTATTATCCCATAGAGACTCATGCAGATGCTGATGTTGAACTGGGTTGCGGCGCCACTGCTCAATGAAGTCAGTGCCGTACCTTGTATGAGCATTGACAGAAAACTCTCCATAAGCCTCTCCGACTGCACGATCCGGAGCAGAGCGTCGGTGCAATATCCCAGTCTAAGAGACTCCCTGACGGAGGAGGCAACTGCAACAATTCCAACCCCCAGCTGCTGCAATACACTTAGAAAGAGTACGGCAGCCTGGCAACATGCCAGGATATACTGGTTGCTTTGAACCAGCGTTGCTACACAGCTGGCATCTAGCATCATGTCGATCCCAAGGAATGCGATTTCAAAGAGTATACCTGCTCGTGATGCGCATTTCGGAGTGCTCGCATCCCCCGACGATTCCATGCAACGCACCCTCCTCTGAATCTCGGCCTGAACCTGAGCTTTCAACTGATCTTCATCAGGCTTCAAGACAACGAAGAGCAGATAGAGGCAGAGCCACACGGGTGGCGCGATCACGGCGCAAAGGACCACGCTGGTGCGCTGCAGCAAGGCATGCGGGGCCCCATCAAGGCCGGTAGAGCAGAAGATTGGCCCCAAACTGTAGCAAAGATTCCTGGGCTGCGATTTCACGGTGCCGGGAATGATCGTGACAGATGAACACTTATGCTTATGATATCCAGTAATACAAACTGAAATTTGGAGAGATATCCCAAAACAGCCAATGTGTGAATACCTCTATGTCATAAAGATAAACAGAAGCTTGGAAAGATATCCCAAAACAGCCAGCTAGATTCGTATGAATGCCTGCCCTCTGAATGCAGTGACAGGCCCGGAGCCGTAGGAGGCAGGCCTCAGCTTCGTCTGCCTCATAGGCATAGGCAGATAGCAAGGCTTCTCGGGCCACATCCCCACAGCCCAGAAGTGGACAGCCTCGAGCCTCCGACTCCTGAGCTTCTTTTAAGGACGGTTGCTCCGCACACATCGAAGATAGAGCATCCCACTGAATGGCCAGAGAGACAAAGGCGAGGCCAGAGAGCAGCACACGGAAAGTTGCTTCCCATGCACAGCAGCACCCATCTTCCGGCACCGGCCCTTGTGAGAGTCCGAAGAGGGAACTTCGGTGGCTGGTCGCAAGCATGGCAGGCTTCTGAAGCAAGGAGAGCAAAGGTAGTCTCCGAAGCAGCTTCGCCAGTACAAGCAGCAAAAGGCCTGCCACATAGATATACTCGTTCATCAGGAACGGCAATACCAAGATGCCAAAGCCACTTAAAATCTCGGAAACCAGAATCCACCACACAAGCCAAGACAGCATCCTATAGTTCTGTTTCAGAACGGACTCAGTCGTACTCAAGTGGATGGCCAGTGGCAACTGAGGCGGCATGTCAACCAGGAGAGCTACTGTAATCAAAGCACGACCGTTTTGGTAAAGTGCATCATCAGCTCAGGGTCTTTGCAGAAGAGGGGTAACTTTTCTAGGGGTTTAGCAATTAGGGTTTCAGGCTCCTGCTTTAGAGGTTTGGTCCTGAAAGCCTACCGCGCCTGACGACGACCCTGTTGTTAAACGCTCTCATGAAGGGCAGCTTTCAGTAGACCATAAACGATAACACACAGTCACACGAGCAAACCTTCATGCTCTAGCTGACAGCACTGAGCCTTCATGATTCATGACCTGTGGATAGCCCGAAGTTCGCTCCTTCGGTTTGGGGTCCACAACTTCTTGAAGTTGCGACTAAGAGGACTAAGGGCTGGTGTGTATCCTCAGTTGCTGAGTTCATAAGCCCCCAACAGTGTACGCTTTCAGTTTTATAGTGTGTAATATTATCCCAAAAAGTGTAAAGTGTATCCAGTCAGCTACTAAGTATCTTATATACGGCTTTAAATTAGGGCTTTGGGGTTGAGCATTTAGGATTCACGGTCTGGCCCGGGGTCCTGAAGCCCTTTGGGACACACTGCTTAGATGGATGCAGCCCTGTGGAGCTGTACTAGACGGGAGTTTCCGAAAATAGGGGACCCTCGGGTTCCTTTAAAGGGTTCCTTAAAGGGATCTATAAGGGTTCTATTTTGGGTTTAGGGTTTAGGGAGATTCCGAAAATAGGGGACCCTGATATAGTACCCTGAATAGAAGGATCCTTTTTTTATTGACCCCAAAATAAGGTACCCCTAATTTTCGGAAACTCCCAGACAGGTTCGTCTACTGAGGCACGGCAAAAAACGTCCCATCTGCCACACATCGACACATGTAGGTCGTTACAGGAACATTTCAGGCGGTCACGGCACAGCAACATGGAGGGCCAAGAATATAATCAGGGTCAGGACGACTTGACAATAGGAGCCTGCATAATTGGGATATGGTCTTGGGGTATATTTTGTTCTAGGGATACTAACTACTGCAGACCTACCCAAAGGCCCCAAAGTAGTTCCTTTTGGGAGTTCATATTTAGAATTCTATAAGGTAATCCCAAAAAGGAACTACAATGGAGACTCTAGGTAGAGCACATCACCACTGATGGTGGGCGAGCCAAGTTAAAAACCCCTCCAAGGGACTGGAGCGCATACCTGGAAGCGGTGCTCTTCACGTCAAGCCCCGAACCCTACGCTTGGGGAGTGTAATATAGGGGCCTAGGTAATTACCAATCCTATTTTTGGGGTTCCTTATATTATACTGATAGTATGATGGGCCCCAAAACCCTATTCTAATTATTAAGGCCCCCAGGGTCTAAACCCTAAAACCTAGGGCTGATGATATAAATCCTGCATTACCAATAATAAGGAATATACCATAATTCCCATGGTCTAGGGCCTTTAAGGTAACGCAGGATTTATATCATCAACCGTAGTGCCAGTGATACGTTCAACCTGTCATGTACACCGAAAACTTCCAGTGAATCCTATCATCTCGCCACAGTCTCGGGCTGGCACCGGATGTGTCGCGGTCAGGGCCGATCTCGTGCCACTAGGACTGGCTTTGGGATGCTAAGACCTTGTCGCCCCTGGGATTTTGGATAAGTAGGCATAATTCTGTTTCTCAGTTACAACCAAACTCAACTGAAGCAGTTGATGTGAACGCTTAACATGTCAAATGCCGACCACTGCCCTAAGCTCAACTCGTCAATGTAGCTTGCATACACCCAAAGGGTCCTATGTACTGTTACGGGGGGATACTTCCCTAAATCATAATAACAACTCCTAATATAGAAACCTTACATTCTACCATATAGGTGCTTAGGACCCTTTGGGACAAGACAACTTCCATGACTTGGCTGGGGCCTGCACGGGGGCCGGCAGCAGTTCAGCAAAAGGCAGCTAGCACAGCGCCGCAAACCGTGAAATCTGTAGAAACCTTTGCCCAACACCAAGCCTCCACAACCCCGAAACCTAAACCCTACGCCTCATGAACCCTAAATACTGTTACTAAACCCTAAACAACTCTAATCCCTGAACCCTAATCCCTAAACCCTGATCCCTCAACCCTGAACCCTAGACACCCTAAACCCTCGCCCTTCCCAAAAAGCAAGCCCCGGAGAAGATCCACAGAGCGCCCGCAGATACAAAAAGCCTCGTACCAGATCAAGACGTGACTACCTATAGTCACCATTGTAGTTCCTTTTTGGGGGTACCTTATAGGATCCTGACTACCAATAGTTACGATTGTAGCTCCTTTCTGTGGGGTACTTTATAGGATCCTGACTACAAAACTTGTCAAACCAAGAAAAGGAACTGCAATGGAGACTCTGGGTAAGTTTTGAATTTTGCAACAGGCAGAAAGGACACCGAAATCCGTAAAGCCGACCCCAAACACTTCCGAAGCCACACAAATGCTAGGGTAACGACTTTAAACACCCTAAACTCTAAACCCTAAACTCTAAACCCTAAACTCTAAACCATAGACCCTAAACCCTGAACCCTAAACATTCGGATTTGTAATATCTAATCGGATACTTTATACTACCTCCGTGGCCGTCGGGCCCCGGCCCGGTTTAGGGTTTAGGGTTTGGCGAACCTGCGGTTTAGAGTTTAGGGTTTAGGGTTTAGAGTTTAGGGTTTAGGGTTTAGGGTTGAGAGTTTAGGGTTTAGGGTTTAGAGTTTAGGGTTTAGGGTTTAGGGTTGAGAGTCCCCGGTTTAGGGTTTAGGGTTTGGCGAACCTGCGGTTTAGAGTTTAGGGTTTAGGGTTTTAAACATGCGGGAAATCTTAAACAGAACGTCTTGTACTACCTCCGCGGCCTTCGCAGAGTACAACAAGAGCCTGAATAATCCGACTGAGGTGCCGAGGCTTACATACTATACATGGGGGTTGATCAAAATTATGGGTCCCTTTTGGTCCCCTAGACTATAAGGAATATACTATGATACAGACCCCAAAAGGGCCCATAATTTTGATCAATCCCCACATACACTTAGTGTAGGGTTTCGGGTTTAGGGTGAACCCTTTTGCCAGTTTCACTGATGATTCAGGCTCAGATTTTAGGGTTGCCGGACTCGCATTGAGCATGACACCGAGCCTCATCTACGACTCACCAAACCCTAGTAAACTAGACCCTAAACCCTAAACCCCTAGACCCAAACCTCAACCTGAACCCGAAGCCCTGAACCCTCTAAGGCCACAAGCCCCAGGCCATTGAACCGACACCCCAAGCACAGGATCGTGCATCAAAGCATCAGGCCCTGAAATGATAGAATTAGGCGGGGGCTTCTCAATGCACTTACGGTTGATGATATAAATCCTGCATTACCCATTGTAAGGAATGTACCGCAATTCCCATAATCTAGGGTCATTAAGGTAATGCAGGATGTATATCATCAACCGTATGAGTTAGCAGCTGCAGCAGCAGCAACAACAATAATAATACTAGCAACTTTGTTTGTACCTCATACCTTACTTATTAGCTTGCACACCGTGTAAACCAAATCAAGGTGTGAATCCGTAATATGCAAGACGAAAAACCCTAAAACCTAACCCCTAAACCTTAAGAACATCAAACAGGGAAGTTGAATGAACAGAGTAACACATTCCTAAAGCAGCGCAAACAGGAGTACCGCTTAACATCAGAAGGAGGGTATGTTAACAACAAGAAGCACTGATGCAAATCGCGGCTTAACAAGCTTAACAATACTCCCACTCCAACCGAAACAGATTTGGCCCTACACCCATTTTGCAAACCGCTCAACAGCACAGCCCAGCTCCTAGCCCCTTTAAAGAAAAACAAGACGAAACGCAAAATCGCCGTGCCCGAAGGCTATCCAGCCTTAGCGCTGACACCCCGAGCCACCCAGCAAAGGCTAAACCCCAAAACGTAAACCTCAAACACTAAACCCTCCGTTCTTACTGTAAAACGACTACTGCTCGGTCCCTCGACTGAACGACCCGAAAGCAAAGCACCCTTAGAAGGTCTTGGGTTAGGGGCTAGTGTGCTTCTCACAACATCAGCAGCACATGTCCGTTGGACCTGCAAGCTTTGCATGTGATCCTTATACTGGATGAGGGCGTTCATGTCCAGGCCAAGGACCTTCGCTCTTGACTATTCGAAGCTTAAGCTTTTGGGAGTGTCGGGCTTTTGCGTTTCCGAAATTACGTAGAGCACCCCAAACCCGTTTTTTTTGCGAAATAGCATGGCATTTGTGTAGATATGCCGCTACTATGATCATTAGTATTATGACGGATTTCTTCTTCTACCACTACTACTACTACTACTACTACTACTACTTCTACTACTACTATACTACTACTACTACTACTGCTGCTGCTTGGCAGTGGCGGGGTTCTGGGTTCGACAAGCCTGTGTTGTCCATCAAGGTTAGTGCTTACCTAGAGCGTTGCATGAAACACCGGTGTAACCCTGTTTTTCGGATCCTAACCGGCGATCACCCAAAAAGAGATCTAGGTAGACAGCGGTTCACCACTTTGAGGCACCTGTCTATCCAGGTTTATGCGTAATATACTGCTTATACAGAATTTTCGGAGAAATGACCCACCGTATATGTATGTGTGTATGTGTATACATGTATATATATATATATATACATACACGCACACATACAACTGTGAAACTCTTAGCCTAAACCCTGAATTAAGAGTTGCAGCCCGTAAAGCCCTAAACTTGCAACCCCGCAAGCCCCAACCTCCACAATCAAACGCTTATAACCACCTTGATCGAAACCTTAGACACCCGTCTGACAACCCTGTAAAGCCACAAACCCTACACCCTCAAAGAAAGCTAATTGGCCAAGGGCCTGCACTGCAGTAAGCCAGCATGCTAGAAAGCCTATAACCTTTTAAAACCAGATGAAGCCCTTGCAAGCCCGATGAAGCAATTCAAAACCGTAGGAATCATCATAGAGCCCTTTCAAAACCTTATAAAACCGCCTATAAACCTGACACAACCTGAGAAAGCCATCTTCAAACTCCACACAACACCCTAGCCGAACATAGTCGCTAGCGACCTCCTTGAGCTTCTCTCCAATGCGGAACCGAGCCTCAGGGCTGAGTCTGGGTTGACAAGAGATCTAAAGGGGCTGATAAAGGATCTATAATAAGGATTTATAATAGATCCTTATTATTGACAAGAGATCTAAGATAAAGGATCTATAATAAGGATTTATAACCCTAAAGGTCCAAGTACTCACTATTATGGGACTTTTGGGCCGTTTTAGGTACCAAAAGCCATAAATAAGGACTACTTGGACCTTTCGGGTAAGGGGTCTATAGGGATCTATGCACCTATAGGGTTTGACAAAGTTTAGTGTTGTTGCTACATGACAGGCGTTTGAAGGTCTTACACGGGTATGATGTGGGCTTTGTAAGCTTGATAGAGCTTTCAATTTCAAGCACCCTACAAGGTTTCGTAAATGTGTTACAAGTTCTTATAAGAACGTCATCGCACAGTGACAGGGAGTTGAAGCTAACACTTGTTCAATGAACTACTATGTGGGCACTCATAAATTGAATAGGGGCCTTGGGGTATATTATACTGTACTTATAATATGAGGCGCAAAGTAGTACGGTTGATGATTTAGATCCTGCATTACCCATACTGAGGAACAAACCATAACTCCCATAGTCTACGGTCATTAATTAAGGTAATGCTGGATGTAAATCATCAACCGTATTGCTAGTTATTCAGGCTCCAATATTGGGTTCTTTTCGAGGGCCTCGATTTCGGATCGCCAGCAGAGTCCTGATTATTACCCAGATCCTCCAAGATCCCTTATTAAAGGGATAGACCTTGAATATTCATGATCCTATTGCAATTTTAGGCATATTCCTCAATTTAAGGGATTTAGGAAGATCTGGGTATGCTCCAGGGGTCTACATTATGGGTACATCTGAGTAGGGTTCTGGACAAAGCAACTCCCGCAAATACTACCCAATGAAGCACTGAGAAATGACGAAAAATGCTATTTCTAACTGCTCCTGCACCTGAAAGGTTCTTTCTTGGAGGTATTTGGGGCATCATGAAGAAAGAGCGACCGAGAGAGCCAGGGACAAAGAGTAAGGAAAAAAAGACGGAAAGAGTGGAAGAAAGAGGAGGAGGGAACAGAGGGGGATGGGGGAGCGGGAGGAGATAAATGGAGGGCAGAGATTTGAGCTTCTCGAGCATACTAAGCATACTATCATAAGTATGTGGCCTAGGGTTTGTTCTTTGGTTTCTCAGGGGATTTGGGTAAAACCCTAGCCCTAGACCCTGATTCCCTATGCCCTAAACAGTATCTGGATAAAATGCTTCACTAGGCTCCTCCAAGGCTTCCTACGTGCGGACGGCAGCTCGGGGCTGTCCCTGGTCGCAGTGTATAAGGGGCCGTAATAAATAGAATATTAGGGTTTAGGGTTTGATAGAATAGGCTTTCTGGGGTATAGCAAAATTTTTATATGGGGTTCCTAGAAAAGAAGAGACCCTAACTAAGGACTATACCCCTAGATTACGTCCTAAGCCTTGTTTCTCAGGCCAGTGCTGTGTTGTCTCGGTTTGTGAGGTTCCAGACTGACAACACATCATCCTGGCAAGAGCGTGGCGGATGAGGCTTTTTGTGTTTCTTTGTGCTCAGGGTTTAGGGTTTTGGGGTTTACTCCTTAGGGGTTTTGTTTAAGGGTTGGGTTTAGGGTTTAGGATTGGGGTGTGCAGACCAGGGTTCCGTAGGAGATTATTCCCCAAAGGGTCCATGTACCCAAGTAGTCTGCACTTTGACCCCGAAGTATATGGGTGGTTGTCAAAATTAGGGTCCCTTTTTGGGTCCCTATTGTAATACGGCACCTATTATTTAGGGTACCCAAAAAGGGACATTAATTTTGACAACCACCCATATACAGACTACTTTGAGGCCAAAGTATTTACTCTATGGGCACATGGACCCTGAGAAACCTGCACCCAAATGCCTCCTGACACCCGCTTTTGGTGCCCGCCCCTCCTCAGGCCTTGCCCCGCCCTCGCCATCTTCATCTCATCTCTTCGTCCTTTCCCCGCCCCGCCCTGCCTGCCCAAATCAGCGTAAACCGCTTAATTATTCCTCAAACTGTTGGTGACTGCCGGCATAAGCGTAAATGAGCATGTCCGCCAACTAGTTTAATCAAGGATGCAGCAAATGCTTTTTCGCCTCTCTTCGCCTCCTTCAACCCCCCTCCCGCTCTCCTCCGGCCTTCTGCCCTGCGACCCCTTGCTTTGCCTGATTCTGCTTCTTAGTTCCTTGTCCTCGCATTGTGACTGCCCACATCAGGGTAAACAAACGCCTATTCATCAAACTGTTCGTGACTGCCGGCGTCAGTGTGAATGCGCATGTCCGCCAAGCAATTTTGGAAAGAGGCCAAGGACGCACGGTAAATGCCTTTTCGCCCCTTCCCTCCCCGCCCACCCCGATCCCCCCTCCGCACATGCACAATGACAGCCCAGTGCTGCGGGCAGTGCCGAGGCGGGCTGAGTAGCGATTGAATTCGAATAGCGTTTTGGTGTATAGTATACTGTAATAATAACAATAAGGAGCCCCAACATAGTATAGGTAATGATTTAGGCCCCTATAGTACAGTATGCGTTGGGGCCAAATTGTAGCATCTCTGGCACTTTCGAAGTCTGGTGATTGACAAGATCTGCCAGCAAGTACCGGTGCGTTCCCTGCTACCCTACCATGGGTAGTAATTAATGCAGAATGCAGAATCTTATGCTATGGGCAATGTGGAAGTATTTTGCAAATTCGATAAGTACAGTTGTGATGGTTTTACCCCCGGCCAGGGTACTTGTAACCCTAGATGATGGCTGAAACGAGGCTCGAGTTGCGCGAGGTGGAGCTATCCTGTCTGCAAAGCCTTTTGATGCGCAAGGGACCCTCAAGCCATCTCAAGTCACGCATGTTCCTGATGTGTAGTACTTGGGTCGAAATCGAAAGTACCTATATAGTAGAATGTTAGGGTGTCTATATTCGGAATTATATCCCATAACGGTACGTAGGACCCTTTGGGCTATAACTCCAATATAAGGCTCAAAACCACCACCCCCCCCTCCAGGTCCTGAGTCTCCACAGCACTCAACTTAACCCCAAACCTGAATGATAAAACGCAAGGCCCCGGAACCCAAACCCAACGCCCCGTGCTCGCCGCCTTTAGCCTTGTGGAAAGCACACAGCCGACGACGTCCGGCAGCTCGAACTCCTGTGACGGAGCTGCAGTCTCTTTATCATAGCATTGTTGTTGAGAGCTTTAAGGCTTTGAAGGGTCTCTATGGGGTCGTTATTTAACCTGCTTACTCGAATAAAGGGGCCTTCGTACTTAGTTCGAGTAACGTTTCCTGTAATCGAAGGGCCGAGAAGGGTGACTACAAGGGCTACTATACGGGTTCTATGATGTAGGGGCCTTCATGGTTAGACTAGGGTGTGGGGGTATATTTACGTATATGTATAGAACAAGGAGCCCTAACTAAGGAATAGTGTTGGTGCATGTAATTAGTCCTGCCCGGCCATTTGAGTTCAGGATTCACAACGCTGGACCAGTTTTCCCCAAACCCTGAACTCCTGAAACCTAAACCCTAAACCCTGTACCCTAAACCTTAAACCCTAAACCTTCATTGAACTATTCTGATCTGTGCACCCCTAAAGTGTTTTGAATTCTGCTGTTCCCTGTCGCCGAAGGTCTGGCAGGCTCACACTTGGTTAAGTGACCTCAAACTTGAATAGGGTTTAAGGTTTAGGATTTAGGTTTTGTATTTTTTCTTAAGGGCTCCTTTTTCGACTTCTTCAGCAAAAGCTTCGGTTGAGGCGAGCTCTTCAAGCCAAGGGTTTCGGGTTCAGGGCTTTGGGTTCTTTTTGGGTTCAGGTAAATCCTAAACAGGCTTTAGCTTCAGTTAGCGATGGCCTCACCGATGAAAGCCAGGAGGAGGTTCTCCCACATCCTATTGACGTAGTTCTGCGAAGCCTTGCACAAGGCCATTAGGACTGCAAGTAGCCCAGAAGCCTCACACGTTGGGGTCTTCGTGCCCGCAAGCCCCGAATTATGAGCGCGTAGAGCCTTGGTGTTCCATAGCAGCCGTTTTCGACAGTTGATTTCCAGGGGAGACAAGCATCTTCGCCCTTTGTCGTGTTTGGGACATGGGGCATGGACCAAGCAAGGCTTCAGATTGATGCATGCAAAGTCGACCACCGGTTGATCAACCCCGTGCCCTGTCTTCGGGAAGGTTCAGGGTTTGGGCCGTAGAGTTTTGGAGGTCATGGTGTATGGGGGGGGGGGGGCTTGTTTCAATTGCAGCATCAACTTTCAGTACTCAGCCGGAAGCACCAAAGCATGAACCCCTGCCATGTTCTTCTCGCAACACTACACACCTCGCCTCTAATCTGGGGCCCTTTAGAAGGAACTAGAGCCGAGTGTTGTGATACTTCAGAATGGCATCATGTAGGGGTTGTGAGAACTACTTCCCACTCACATTTCCAGCGCCCTTTGGCCGGGCCCCTTTACGCGACTTGAAGATAATGACGGGGCCTTCCTCTTGATGCGGATGATCCAGCACCCACCCTCCGGAAACTCCTGGACATGAGCTGCCGGCAAAAATCATAGGGCCTTAACAATTAGAATAAGGCCTTGGGGCCCATTATACTATAATTATAATAAGGACCACCAAAACAGTATAGGTAATTATTTCGGCCCATATCTTTATTAAACCCTAAACCCTCAACTTGCTCTCACTCGCCAAGGCCCAGAAGATTCCAAGTTTTTCGGTGGCAACACTTTTTTTGCATCCTTGATTCTCTTCTTCAACAACCGGGCCCCAAAAAGTTCAAATTTTCTAAGATAGAGCTACCCTGTTCACTAAGTTGATAACCCGGAATAAATAAGAGTGATCCTGAACAGGGACACCTCCAAGTGTAACTAGAGGGCATTGTGCCATTCTGCGGCAGCAATGGTTCTGTGCAAAGCTTCTGAATTTTTGGGTGTGCGTATATATGGTGCATTTACTAAACGAAACTTAATCAGATTGCGCCTTCAACCAATGACGGCACGTCTCCCCGTATGGGATCTCTTGCTGTCTGGATGTATGTACACATACATAAATACCTACATACCTACATGCGTACATGCATACATACCTACAGACACATACACGTATGTATATGCACATGCATAATGCCACATGATCATACATAGCCATACACAAGCATACATACATACGTACATACATGCAGACAGGCAGACAGACAGACAGACAGACAGACAGACAGAAAGACAGACAGACAGACAGACAGGCAGACATACACACATGCAAAGCATACACGCATGCATGCACTCATACCTACGTACATGCATAAACACCTGCAATGCATACAAGCATACGCACATACATACATGCACAAATACATTCGCATAGATCTGAGACAAATGTGTTTACATATATACATATATGCACAAAAGCTGCACCATGCAACGGCAATGTCTGCGTCAGTGACTTGACCCTGGATTTTCTTGTTGTGCCCGTGACGGGCACAGATCCAGGAAGGCCACACCTCAGTCTCAACGTAATCCTTCCGAGGATCGCTGGTGAGGCCGGAGATGTTGAAACGAACTTTAGTCGTACGCGACCAAGCCGATGATGCCCCTTGTGCCGATGTTGACACGCCTGGTTTTCCACAGGACATCAATCAGCTCTTGGATGCGCACCCACTTGCCAACTCGCGATTTCTTCTGCTGCTTGGAACCACGAATCAGCCCAGTAATATGGTGCGGCACATTGTCGCTAAGCCGGAATCGTACGCAAATCTCCCAGTACTTGTAGCAGGGTTTATAGGGTTTAGGGTTTAGTGCGATGTGTCCAGGGAGCACCCTAGCCTGCCTTTACAGACGCGCACTACAATGTGAAACACGAACCTGCCCACGAGAGAGGCTTTTGGGGCTCCTTTGCACAAGGGCTCCTGTACGGGATAGTATAACGGTTCCTTATCTATATGTAGACTAGGGCGGAGGGCTTAGGATTTAGGGCTCTTGGGGGGTAAGATCTTAGGATTCAGGGACGACTTTAAGAGGTACATGGGCGACGGGATGTGCAGTTCAGAGCAAGTCTTGCCATGGTTTCTGTAGGTTTCGGGGGTTTGGGGGTTGGTTGCCAGCTAAAACCCTAGACCGTAAAAACCCAGGGTTACGACAAGGTGTCGGACTGCTACACTAAACAACCCTGCAACCAAACGAACAATTCGAAAATGTAGGGTGTAGGATTTAGGGCTGTCAGCTTTAACCCCAACACTTGCTAGACTAGGTTCCCCAGTAACCCCTTAATAACAAGGGTACCCGTTTTCCTCATTATTCTGTTTTAAGGAGGAGACCCCAAATAAAAGGGCGAAAGGGCACTACTCAGGAATCTACTAGTAATACGCAAATCTGCAGACAGTGCCTCCCACATGGGCCGGTAGCCTTTTCGAAAGAGTAGGACCTGAGTTTGCAGCACAGACGACTGAAGGTATGAGGCCTGTACAGGGGACCAAGTGACACTTCCAAGTAGGTGCCCTTTGCCCTAGTACTATGAATCCCGATTATGGTATTTGAACCTTAATCCCTACTATGGTATTTGATCCTTAAGCCCTATTATTGTATTTGAACCTTAAACCCTAATATGGTATTCGAACCTGAATCCCTATTATGGTATTTGAACCTTAAACCCGTTTAGGGTACATTTCGTCCTTCAGGAACGGAAGCCTTAATGGAACGTCTAAAATTTAAGGAACCTTGAAAGGCTCTAGAGAGGCCTCTAGGTTCAGCCCCAAGTCCTGACGGCAAGGAACCCCGTTTAGGGTTTAGGGTTTAGGGTTCAGGGTTTAGGGTTTAGGGTCCAAGTACCTGATAGTCATATACTCTCCAAAATTTTTAACCTACATAACTACTATCCTAAACCCGAGTACCTAATTGTTGGATCCTTTGGACCCTTAGGGAACCTTATCTCCGCATCTACAGCCTTGAATCCCCAATGCTCCAGGCGGTGACGGCTGAACTAGGTGGAAACGCCCCTGAGCCCTAAACCCTAAACCCCTAGCCCTAGCCCTAAACCCTAAACCCCTAAACCGCTAAACCCCCAAACTTCTAAACCCTAAACCCCTAAAACCCTAAACCCTAAACCCCTATTCGTTCATGCTCATATGGTGCTTCTTCATCGGGGTGCTTCTTCAGTGCCCTTTGCAGCCGAGGAGCAGATTCCGAAAAATTCCTCAAAATCCCTGGAATGATGCTGAATGTTTTGGAATGTCTCAGGTATGGTTTGCCCAACTACTCCAATCAAGCACTCCTGACCCCAGACTCTGAGAGCAAGCAAAAGCATTTTGCCTCCAGCCAGCTGTGCGTTTCAGGATGCTCTGTCATACTTTTTAGGAGCTGGCAAGGCATTCATTACAGATGCCAAGTCCTGGAAGATCGATTCGTCGACCTCTCCCGGCGTTGAAAGAACCCCAAGGCTCGAGGCAAGTAGCAAGAAGTTGGCCACACGACAGGCCAATGAATGCCACCAACGGCGTCCAGCAACAGCCAAAATCGGCTCCAAGCCAGGCCCTGCTTCAACCTCTGCTGCAAGTGCTTGGGAAATTCCGGGAAAGTCCAGTCCTAAATTTGGAAACATTCCCTAACATTCCAAAACATGCCTAAACATTCCGAAATATTCCAAACATCCCGAAAAATTCTTTTCTGGATTGCGTGAGTCAGGGCCGGTTGGCCCATTCCAAGATGGCTCTGCTGTCCAGTTAACTGGACAAGGTGGTGACCCAGCTGGTGCAGAGGCACCACAGGAGGAAGCCCCAAATGGGCAAGGTGCGAGGCACCTCGCATGTGCCTTGGACATGAAACTAAGTCCGCCTGGCCTGCATGAAGCTAACACCAAAACGAAATTTCAATCAGACACAACTCAACTCAGCTAGGGTACTCCGGCAAGCTCCTCTCCCCACGATGCTTAATTTTACCCATGGCACTACCAGGCACTGATTGTCACCCCTCCAGAGCACCTCTCGGCTGCACGACACACACCTGCTTGGCCGAATGTTCTGGAATTTCCTGGAATGTTGTGGAATGTTCGGNCTCTCGGCTGCACGACACACACCTGCTTGGCCGAATGTTCTGGAATTTCCTGGAATGTTGTGGAATGTTCGGGTATGAAACCTTCTGTTTTGGCATGTTTCGGGCATTTTCTGGAAGTTACGGAATTATGGTGGGTTTCCAGGCAACCATTGAAGAAGAACCCTCTCTAAGAAGAACCCCAAGAGAGCTTAAGACCTATACCCTTTCAATGGAAACTATCCGGGACTTTGTTTGAAGTTACCAGGCCCGACACCCCCGAAATCTGAAACCACATTCAAAGGTCTGGTATTCGGAGTTAGAAGTAGGGCTTAGGGGTTTAGGGTTTATAGGGTTTATAGGGTTTATAGGGTTTAGGGTTTGTTGTTTAGGGGTCTAGGGTGTAGGGCTTATAGGGTTTAGGGTTTGGGGTTTAGGGGTTTAGGGTGTAGTGCATATAGGGTTTAGGGTTTGGGGTTCAGGGGTTTAGGGTGTAGGGTATATAGGGTTTAGGGTTTGGGGTTTAGGGGTTTGGGGTGTAGGGTTTATAGGGTTTAGGGTTTAGGGTTCAGGGTCTTGGGGACTTTGGGCAGAAGGGTTTCTAGCTCCTGATTGTCGGGTTGGGGTGATAGGTTCTACGGGGTTTGCTGTAAGCCCTAAACCCTAAGTGCTTCAAACTTCGGCAAGTAAGCTCCGAGCATTATGATCCCGGGGTAAGTCGCTGGGACGCAGAAGGTAGCTGTAGTACCGGTAGAAGCCCTGGCTGCAAAGAGTCAGAGAACCCAAGTTGTAACATCTACAATATATATATATATATATATATATATATGTTCATGCATACATACACAAGCACTTGTGTGTATGTGCATATATGTATATGTGAAAGGTAGATACAGCTAGATAGAAAGAAACATAGTAAACGAAAGAAAGGTAGATACAAGCCCTATATATATAACACGCGGGCATAATAAAAGTGCTGGGGGCTCCGTGGCGACATGAATCCCTGTATTGAGGCATGAATGCTCATGACAATGCATACTGAAACGCATTTGCACTCGCACGACGTATTACCAGGTTTACCTGGGTTTCATGCTCTGCAGTTAAACCACAGCTATACATATACACGGACCGAACAGAGCTTTACGTGAGAATGCACACGTTAGGAATACCAGCGTATAGGCACATATCATAGGTGCTAAGTCTTGCTTTGCATTTGGTTATGGACGTTACCTACCTTAGTGCATGTATCCATCCACCCATCCATCCATGCATATATGGGTGCATACATGCACACATGAATACCTGCAGGGTGGCGCTGTTAGCTTGGGGTCCATGGATGTGATACCCAGAGGCCCCATAATACTAGAAGTTCCTTTTTGGGATCACCTTATAGGATTCTATATATGAACCACAAAGAGGAACTACTACAGTAGATTCCATAAAGTTGGAAACCGGATGAAGGCCAAATAGTGCTGGGATTCCCTATCTATTGGGTTTGTATGGGGCCTCTGGGTAGTGTGGGGCACGGGTGGTAATAGTTCCGACAATCGAGGCCCCGGCTGGCTCAAGGGAGGGACTCTGGTGTGTAGGGTTGAACCCGAGGGCTCCAGTTACCTAAATCAATGCGGTTTAGGTTTTAGGGTTCCTAACCATATTATATGCATATATATATATACAGCCCTAGCTAAGTGTTCAGCATGGTGATCATAAATTTGGCGAAGCTTCAAACCTTAAGTTGAACCAACACTGTACATCCCTGCAGCCGTGATAGACCCTTCTTGGCATTGCAAACAGCAGATGTCTACATTCAACTCTACATCTGCGGCGATGGATCACGCCACAAACCCCTGAACCTCGCAACCGCGGAACATCCAGGATAGACAGCCCCTAACACAAGATTCAAGATGCAGTCCGTCCACCCCAATCACTCGCGCAGAACAAACACAACAACCCAAACCGAACATCTCTAAGCCCTGCCTCAACAGTATTGAAGCTGCCCAACTGCTTCAGCCCCTCCATGTACTGTTCAGACTCTTTTCGGTCACTGGTCTTCTTGTCGTACCTGGAGAAAAGGTTTTTGTCCATGAAAAGCATGTCAGCGTTTAGGGCTTTAGTATGGTTAGGACACATGAGTTTGAAAGATGAGGGCTTCAGCAACTCTGCCTCATGACAAATCTGCGAGTGGAAGGTTCGGTCGGCAGTCTGCTCAAGACAAGCCCAGGAAGCCTAATAATACTTACCTATACTATTTTTTTGGGGGGGGTTCCTTAAAGCTATTCTCCAAGTACCTGAACTGCACCACAAACGGCCTGAACCCTAAACGGTAGGGTGAGGGTTGACGGTTCAAGATGCAGAGTCTCGCATATTTGTCTTCTTGTTTGAGCCCTCCTTCCTGTCTGTAACTCTCATGTCGAGTCTGAAACTACAAACCCGAAATGCCAAACCCAGAACTCTGCAGCTGGCTCTTGACACGAAGTTACGTTGAGGCTCCACCTAAACCGTAATATAAGGGCCTAGAAATGGGGTTTGGGGGTATCATATACCATACTTATAATAGGGACCCGCAAACTAGTTTAGGTAATTAATCTTAGGCCTTTATAGTAGGTTACTAACCAGATATTATATACTTAGCTAGTTGGAGCCCTAAGGCTGGATTAGCTAGGGGTTTGCATAAACAGGATCCTACAAGCCAGCATCTATAGACGGATCGCTGATTCTCCGAAGCTCACTTACCTTGAACACCACTTATCTTATTTGTACAGAGATAGAGCGGTTGCCACAAGTTGCTCCTGCTGTCTGTTTACTACCAATGCTAACTATTCTGACAATCATCCCACGCCCATGTTGCGAATTTAGAGTTTAAGAGCAGGGTTGAGGGTGGCGCCTACTCTCCCAAAGGGTTCAAGGTACTGTTATGGGAGATACTTCCCCAGATCATAATAAAAACTCCTAAAATAGAAACCCGACATTCTACTGTTATTAGTACTTCGGACCATTTTGGGTCTGAACCAGGGCGCCAGAAAGTCCATGCCGTCTCCAGCGGTGTCTCCGACGGTGGGTACTGATCTTCTAGCACCCGCAGGTCCTGCGGCTTCAGTCTGGGGCTCAAAGATCGCCCCAAAGCATGGCGCTAATTAAGGGTCCAAGTACCTATAATTATCATATAGTGATAAGGAGGTCTTGGAGTTATGTAGGCCTTTGGATCGGGCTCGTGATGCTTACTTGCTCCACTTAACCTTCTGTTCACGGATCTTTTGTTGAACTGTTTGATGTCTGCGTCGCCTTGTCAAGGATTCTGGTCATGGTGTGTTGGTTTGTTGAATTTGTTTGTTTAGTTTCCCTTTACTGTATATGTATATGTATATATATTATATATATATATACACGAGGGCTGTTTATCAGCACGGGAATCCACCATCCGCCCGAGGCGGCGCGCGCAGCCATTCCTTATTGACACCAACCCTCAAGTCTTAAGTGCTGGTCACAAAACTTTTCTTAATGGAGGAAAGAAAAGGTGGAGTTAATGTGATGTACCCCCAAGGCCTGGTTGGATAAGTATTTGCGGTGAGTTCTGCTTGTCCTTTTGTGAATACTTACACGGGTTGTTTATAAACACCGGGCCTTGTTTATAAACTTGCGGGTTGATTGTAAACATATGGGTTGCTTAAGCGCAACAGAAATCGGGCCCGTGTGTTTCTCTTTTTGTGTACACAGAGGTAAATGCACTGCAGCAACGTGTGGCTGACACTGTCCAGGTTCGAGTGAAACCACAAGATGTTTGTGATAGTATTTCAATTAAACAAAACCTCTTGTAAGGCTATGTGCAGGGATGGAGAGCGTACAATGGCCAGGACCATACCGATTTGAGGAACTATAGGAAGATGATCCGTTATAGCTTGGAACCGACCCGGTATCCAGTGCAGCATTTTCATAAATCCAAACGATGTTGATCCAAATACTGGCTATTTTGAAGGGGTACCTTATGAACAATGGTGTTGGAAGAAGCCCGAATCGCATAAGCATCAACACAAGTAGGATTCCAGTCTAGGACAAGAATCAGATCTTCATTTCTAACAATTTGTCCTTGGTAGTCTCATATATAAATACATAGGCTGAATCCGCTCGCATCTTTACTTTGCTTCAGCGTGCAAAAACAAGTCTCTCATGTGCATGCACATTTCGTTAACCCTATGCAATTCGACAGCTGATTAGGCTGAATCACTACGTTGGTGTTCTCAAATATTGTTACAACGGGGTTTGCCAGGCCTGCTTTGGGTAGACAGTCCAAAGTCTTAAAGGCCAGAGGTTCAGAGCTGCATCGGGGAACTGTCGAGCTTATGTGGCATACCCTAAGACGTTCTTTGGAGAGTCTTAAAATCACCGATATTTACACAGTTTTCTGCTTGTAAGATCTGCTGCACAAGAACCCAGATTAAGTGTTCAACCTACACGCCGAGAGCGACTTTGCACGACTCGAATAAGCCGTTCCGAAAAACACTTATGATGCTTGCTTTGTGGTATATGCTTTACAAGCCACACAAACACAAGCTCCTCCAATTTGGAGCTATAAATTAACCTTGAAACCCGATACAAAGCATTAAAACCAAGCCCAAGCCCAAGCCCCACAGTCGACCGCTCTCAATAGTAACCACGTAACTACTATCCTAAACCTAAGTGCCTGACTATTGGGTGCTTTGGACCCTGAGGGTGGGCCCTTTACTTTTCCCCTTGGAAACCACGAAGCCGTAAGCCCACATAGACCCCATCTATTAAGGACCATCGGGATTCTATTAAAGGGCACCTCGGGCAGGCCCGAAAGCCTTCCGGGGACCAAGCTGAACTCCGAAAAACTTCCAAGCCTGAATAAACCTTCACCGCTCTGAAAGTCTTCGCATCCTGAATCTTCATCTGGGCCCTAAACCCTAAGCCCTAACACTAAGGGTCCAAGTACCTCATTATTATATACTCTCCCAAATAGTAACCTACATAACACTATCCTAAACCCCAACCCAGACCCCCCAAAGTAGGTAAAATGGCCCAACACCTATAAAAAGGCTATTGTCTACATACTTTTAGGGTCCAGGTAAACCCTAACCCTAATTAAACCTTACTTTCTAAGGGTTCAGGGAAAGAGCGATCGGGTGCTGCAGTTGAGAGATCAACGGCGTGGGCTTAGGAGCTAGGTCGGTGCGCCTGGGGCTTGGGGATTCGGATTTGAGCGTACGCCAAGGGTTGCAAGACTGACAAGAATCATGCTAAGACGGAAAACTTAAGAAACATGAGGATTCCAGAACATGTAGTAGCACTCATAATACTGACAGTAACAACAACAGTATGTGAATGCGCAGAAAGCGCGATAGTGGCATGTTTAAACGCTGTTTAATATCAGGGTTCCTCAGGGTGTAATATAGGGGCCTTGCTGCATGACTAGAATCAGGTTCTTGGAACCGTAAAGAACAAATACTTTCGGTAATTAGGCAGGCCTCCTTACTAGAGCCTCAACCGGGGAAGAAGCAACATAAACCTTAAAGACCAAACTCTAACCGACCACAACCTACTTTTCTGTAGGCTCTTATCAAAAATCCTTATATCGATTTTACATGGGAGTTTCCGAAAATAGGGGACCCTAATAAAGTACCCTAAATAGTAGGATCCCAATTATATGGACCCCAAGAAAAGGTACCCCTAATTTTCGCAAACTCCCACATGGACACCCTAAACCCTAAACCCTAAACCCTGTCAGGTAAACCTCAAAGGTCCTCCGGGTTAATCCCGCAATTCGACATCTGGCTCACGAGCTCGACGTACTCTGAACCGAACCACCAACAAAAAACAACTCCACACGCCTTAAACTGCATACCCTCGCACCCTAAACCCAAAGGTGAAATTGCCCGTATCGAGTGCACGTGCAAATTCGGGTTGCAGCGTGTAAGTCCACTACGCATAGGCCCCATAGTAGTTCCCTTTTGGGGTTCATATGTAAAATCCTATAAGGTAATCCCCAAAAGGAACTACTATGGGCCTATGGGTAGTAGCTGAAAAGTCTTCGTCTCCTAAAGATTGAACACGTCAGGTCTGTGCCTACGTAGCGTGGGTCATGCAATGTCACTGCGCCGTCTTGCATGAAGCCTCACGTTGCACAGCAATCCGGGCCGTTAGTGAAGCAAGTGTAACTATACTATGACAATTAACCTGAGCTACTTTCAAGCACCCTTACAAATCAAAGTTTCAAGCAATCTGGAAGCCTGAATAATTAGCAATGTTATCGCTTGTGGTTCCTACTATTGGAAGATGAAATACCCCAAATCCTATTCCACTGATTCAGGCTCCTTTGGTACATGTGGGGCGTGGTATTCAATAGCAAGCTGGAGCCACCGCGGCAAGGATGCAAGAGCTCAAATGCAGAGTACAGTAGAGGCCTGCAAGCTGTTGGAGTTCTGTACCCCGGACCCCTGAACCTCAACCTTATTATCTTATAATCCCAAAGCCCTCAAACCCTAAAAACCCTAAACTCCAAAGCCCTAAATGCTACACTGCTACAAACCCACAATCCTAAACCAGTCCTATAAACCCTAAACCCTACGCGAGACGGTGCTGATGGGCTCGGGGGTGACCCGACACTAGACCCCAAAACATCAGCTGCAGCGGCAGAAATCCTTGAAGCCTAAACCTGCCGCCAAAGCCTACATAGGTATGTATATGTGTGTACATATCTATATATGTAAAAAAGATGATATACGCATAAAAAGAGGCACGACATTTAGGGACCGGGGCGGTCTGAGCTGCGGCACTTGCGCTGACAAGGCTCCTTTTGATGGCTGAGCCAATGAGGCGGGAGGGCTGCGACAGCTCTCGGTGGAAATCCAAGCAGAGCCACACAGACTTGGGCTTTAGGTTCAAGGAACGGTCGAGGCGTTCAACTCATCACAAAGCTTGCTGCCTAAACTGCTTGTGTTGAAACCCAAACACCGAGAATCACCACCGCATTGAAAAGTGGCGACATGGCGCTCTGATTCGAAGGACGCTTAGTACCTGCACTGTTCAGGCGATATGGGGGGGATTTTGGTAAAGAACTACTGTTATTTGTTCGTATAAAACGTCTCCCCCCCATTCTGGTACTCGGGGCCCTTTGGGTACATCAAAGAGATACATATCTCTGAGCTTCCAGATCTTCGAGCGTGGATGAAACTGAGCACCACAGTTGGAAAGTTGAGCTTTGGCAGCTCCAGGGGGGGCTTCCATGCCTGCTACTACTTGGAGGTTCATGGGTACTGATAAGTGGAGTTATAAGTCCTCTAATATGGGTTATAATTATAGATACACTCCACTTATATCTACCCATGAACCTCCAAGTATAGGGCCTTAAGGCCTTAACACTTAATTAGTATAGGGTTTGGGGGTATGTTTTGTTCTAGCTATACAGAGACTATACGGGGATACTATACAGAGGGCTTATGAACCCAGAGACTCCAATATCCCTTAAATCATATTCGAGATCCTACAATATGTGAAGCAATATTAGTTAATTAAGGGATATTGGAGTCTCTGGGAAGGCTATACGAGCTTGTCCACGCGGTTCAGGCTGTGTTGGACGAGGCTTGTTGTGTAGCCATTGAAGCTTAATACCCCAAGGGTCCAAGTAACCAATAATCATATATTCTCAAAAATCCTGACCTACATAACTACTATCCTAAAACCGATTACCGAATTATTGGGTCCTTTGGACCCTTAGGGATACAGGGGCCTGAAGAATCAGAATGGTGTCCGGGTATACTGTGCTACAACGCTAGGTTAAGAAGCCCGAAGGAATGGTACAAGTATTGTATGTGAATTTCTATATATATATATATATATGTATATACACATGTATGTAAACATATGTATACCTTTACTTATACACATCTTCCTTTAAAGCTTCTACATCAGGGCCTCACGGCCGCACATCTATTGGTTCATGCCTCCATGAGCCCGAAACCCACATCGGGCAGACCGCAAGAGACCACCAACAGCATAAAGCTTAGGATTCAGGACCTATAGAGGTTTATCATTTAGTATTGAGCCTAAACACTCAACTTCACTAAACCCTATAAATCTTAAGGCCTAAGCCCTAAACCCTAAATGGCATTAAACCTTAGGACTCGGGACATTCCACTTGTTTTGTGTATTGACACTGGAGGGGCGAGCCACGCCCCGGTCGTCTCCAAGCAGGGCACGCAAGACAAGACCGTTTGTATAGGGTTTAGGGAAAGTTTACGGGTTTAGGGTTTAGGGATAGGATTAGGGGTTATAATTTGGGGATTAGGGCTTGAGGTCTAGTACCCTAGGGATCCATGTGCACAAACAGTATATACTTTGGCCTCAATGTAGTCCCTATGTAGGTACCTTGGGCCGAAGTAAAAAGTATACTATTTGCGTACATGGACCCTTGAGGAATACAGGGCTGAGAATTCGAATGGGTCCGATAAGTGTGACAATGATGGTTGCTATAGGGCTTCAATGTAGGGCCCTGAGAATCAGAATAGGGTATGGAGAGGGGGGAGGGACACTCTTGGTGTACGTACAGTAATTCAGGAACCCTGCGGCATATTAAGTGCAAGTCTTCATGCTTCTACACAGCGGCATCCCTAAACCCTAAACCCATGCCTATTCCCACAAGCTATACCATAGTCTCATTGTGGTTCCTTTTTCTGGCTCAGATTTAGGATCCGGTAAGGTAACCCCCCAAAAACCAAAAACAGACTACAATGAAGACTACAGATAAAAAATGGGACCTCAGTAGATACCAATATCATTCCTCAGGGTACCCTAAGCCTGGTATACTTTGCCTAGAAAGGAGCCCAAAACCCTAGTCTAATCCTTAAAGGCCCCTACATCATAAAACCCTTAGAGTAGCCCTTCCAGTTAGGGTTTAGGGTTTAGGGTAGAATCGTTTTAAGAACGCTTAACAGGAGCCCTAGTCTAATCATTAAGGCCCCTCTAGTAGACCTCGAGCCTCGCCGGGAAAGCCCTGAAAGCCCGGACACTAGTGTTTAGGGTTTTACGGCTTGAGGTTCAGGGTCTAAGGGGTTTGATTAATCAGGGTTCTAGGGTTTAGGGTTTTAGGGTTTTAGGGATTAGGGTTTTAGGGCTTAGGGTCTAGAGGTTTAGTGAGAACTCCCCCAAAAACGCAGCAGTGTGGTTCGATGCCTTAGAAACGCCTCCGCCTGATCCGGAATTCCAACCGTGTGCCAGGATCCACATTCAGACGCTTCAGGAGGCTGGAGCCAGGCAGCTCGCACCCGACGGTGAGCTAACTGCTCTGGCAGTCTCGAACTTGTTCCGCAACCCTTCGACGACACAACTCCAACAAAAACAGGTGAAATTCAGACTGAGAAAAGCCTTCAACCAACCATCGTACGTCCATCCGTCCAAAGAAAGTTGCCCGAGAATCCTGTCGATCGAGCAGGACCATCGAGCAGGAGAAATCTATGCTGACTTCTGCTGCTTGAGCATGGCCACAGTCTATAGTGAGCCCCAGAAAGTTGGAAGATGGATTTAGGATGATTGGTGCGGGGATTCCCTTGAGCATAATGATGCTCCAACTTTCTAGAAACTATGCGGAGACTTCAAACACACGGGGCAGGATTGCCATGGCGGGCCCTTCACCGACGGATTTCTAGATGACGGTTTAGGATTCTAGGGCATCCGTTTCATGGGACCCGAGAAACCCTAATCCAATGCCCCAAACCCTATCTGTCATAAACCCAATGCCCCAAAACCTATAGCACTGAGTCTCAAACAACAGCGTATTGTTTGGGACCCTGTCAGACAGGCTTCTTCTCCAACTGCGTAATGCTCGGGCTTAATATGCTTGGGTGTGCTTAAGTTGGTTGCAAAGTTGACATGGGTCTAACATAGAAGTCTGAGTAAACAGCAACCAGATCCTGGATCCCTGAAATAGTTGTACTGCATGAATCTGTGGTCTAACTATCCCCACTCCAATTATGAAGGTACTTACAAAAAGCCGCGAAACCTCTGCAAAGCTACAAACGCTGAAATACCTCCTCCAACTGTTAGCCTCGGCTCCGAGATGTGTCAGCGCACTCAAAACACCCAAAGCCAAACCAATCAGGTTTTTGGTTGGAGTTTACAAGCAGGGTTTGGGGTTTGGGGTTGAGGGTTACGGGTGTACAATGTAGGGTTTATGCTTACTCAATTAGGGTTCGGGGCTTAGCACTGAGGGTTTCGGCCACTCCAAACCCTAGAACGGCCACCTTAAAATTTACAGAACCCCACATAACTTACCTTTTTAGTGACTTCTATAGGAAATCATATTGAGGAGGGCCAAAAACGTAGGTGCGTTGGGGTCCAGGTAGGGTGTAGGGTTGAGGATGCCGGGCTCAGAAAGACTTCGATGATACGGGGCCTGGAGAGGGTTTAGGGGTTTAGGGTTTATAGGTTTCTGGTCTCTGGTTTAGGGTTGAAAGGTTGGTAAGGATCATGAGACTTGCCGCCTTAGTCGTTGGAAAAGGGTGTTGGAGTAGATTGCAATATAGCCATGTAGGGACAACACGAGAAGTACTATGAGTGGTTATTTAGACCTCCATATTTTCTTGATTACATTGGCCAAAGCTTGAGGTGTATTATTTGTCATTGTCGTGGTCGAGGTGGTGGCTTTGTTGTTGAGATTGTCGCTGCTACTAGGAGTGGTAGCAAACGCCTTCACCAAAACAAAACCGGCTAGTACTAGGAGTGGTAGCAAACGCCTTCACCAAAACAAACCGGGTTCAGGCAACACTGCATCTAACCTTCAACCCCAAGCCAAAACAAAAACTGAACCCACCCTAAGCCGCCAAACCCTAAAATTAACGACGAGCAATACCTAAACACCAAGCAAACCGTAGATCTTAAACACTAGGCCAAACCTCCAGACTAAACTCACTGTTCAGTTTCCTAAGTGTGGTTTCCCACTATACTATACTTCCTTGAAACGGCAAGTCTTTTGGGGGGCTCAGATACCCGACGCCCGAAACCCCTAAACCCTAAACATCCCTAAACTTTAAACATCCCTAAACCCTAAACTCTTAAATCCTGCAAAACCTTAAAACCCTATACCCTGCAAACTACGACATCCGTCTCGGCGTGGGTCCACGATCCATCGAGATCCAGATCTTCCAACATACCCACAGGGTTAGGGGTTGTAGGGGTTTAGGGTTTCAGGATGTTTTACGGGTTCCTTTAAACGTGTACAGTACCTCGCTGTATAAACAGCTGCAGTACCAATACCTGTGTGATACTTCGTACACACACGACAGTGTAACAGCAATGCTCAGCACACAATCACATCCCTTGCTCGGACTCAATGTTTAGGCAGCCAATGTCGATCATGGCACAATCCGTTGGTGCATCTGTGAGAGCTACCAATAGTGCTGTCAAACATAAACACTGTACTTGAATGTTCGTGGGTAGTTATAAGTGGAGTTATAAGTACCCTAATATGGGTTATAAGTATAGTTACCCTACTTTTAACTCCATTTATAACTACCCATGAACCTCCAAGTAGAGCCCCTTGAAAAAGCCTAAACCCTACACCCCTAAACCCTAAACCCTTGAAGAAGACTCAAAAATGAACCCTGTTCTAATTGTGAGGATCCTGGGGTTGGTCGTCGTCTTGGAGGGTCGAGGGACTTAGTAAGCAAGCAAGTAAGTAATTCTAATAGGTTCAGCAAAAACATAAGTACTCTAAGCGGATTTTTGAGGTTATGACAGCTAAAACTCTACAAACCCTAAACCTAACTACTCACTCTACCCCCCGACCCCCCAAGCAGGTAAGAAATGCTCCTTGGATCTGACTGCTTATGGGGGATCCTACCCTAAACCCCAAACCTTAAGCCGTAAACCCCAAAGGGTAATCCGAAATATCGTACTTTCATGGCCTAGTCCCGAATCTAAAGCATGTTCCTTAGAGATATTCTTTAACTCATACTCCTGACTTTGAGGTCAGCTCCTTACTTTAAGGTCTACCTGACCCTAGAAGACTCACCTGTTTAGGGTTCCTTATTATGATTTTCTTAGATAAACCGCATTAGGGGTCCTACTACAGCGTAGAGAATATACCTTTGATTATTGTAATTAAGACCCCTAATATGATTTAACGTCTATTCCTAAATTAAGGGGTCTATTCCTGTGTATTTAAGGGAAGATCTGGGGAATTGCCTTGGAGTCGTCGGCTCGCGCAAAAAGGCGCGCCGAAAGGCTGAACGCAACTACCCGAACCCAGGCTGTGTCTGGGGGAATAGGGGGTTTAGGGTTTTAGGGTTTAGGGGGTTTAAGGTTCCTTTAAAGGGATCCACAAGGGTTCCGCTAAGGGGAGCCATAAGGGTTCTATAAGAGGTTTAGGGTTTATAGGGTTTACGGGTTTAGGGGCTTAGGGGGTTTAGGGTTCAGAGGTTTAGGGGTTTGATAAGGGTTTGCGGTTCAGGGAAGATGTAAGGGTGCTTAAGGGATCTGTAAGGGTAGTTGTTAAAATTATGGTCCCTTTTTGGGTATCCTAAATAATAGGTGCCGTATTATAATAGGGACCCAAAAAGGGACCCTAATATTGACAACCACCCATAAGGGTTTCAGCAGGGCGTTTAGTGTTTAGGGTTTAGGGCTTAGGGTTTCCGAACCCAGGGCTCTTCAACATGCAAAGGCTCCTTCAAGGGCGCAATGAGGGTTGCTGCAAGGGTTGCTATAAGGGCTTTGTACGCGGCCTTCATCATTAGAACAGGGCTTTTAGGTGGCATTAGGGTGGGGTTGCATGGGGACGAAAACTACCAATTTCTCCGACCTCTAATTTCGGTTTAGGGTTGGGGGTTAAGTGTTTCTACAGTGAACTCAGACCCCTCGCAACAATCATAATTGTAGCTGTTTCTTAGGGATTAAAGGAACCCCAAATTAAAAACTATTTCTAACTACCCCTAAGGTTTGGGGGTTAAGGGGATATCTGTTGAAGGCTCACGGGTTCTCATCAGCAAATTTAGCTAAAGCAGGTTGCCTCGGTAGAACACCTGCTCGCATATACATAACCTACTCATGCCCCCTTCGATTCAGCCAGCACATCGGGCTTGATAGTTGGCAACTCGACGATCTCGACTTGCCGCACTGCCACAACTTATTTCACCCTAAACCTAAACCCTAAACCCTAAACCAGCGGCGCATTGGGCGAAATGGGTTGTTTCCCTCCCTACGGGCTCAGGTATACAGATCCTACCAAGTGGTTCCTTTGAGGGTTCTTTAGCGGTTACGACTATGCGGTTTACTACAGGGTTTATATACGACTATTACAAGGGTTGCCAAAGGATACTGCGAACATTGTTGTTATCAGGTTATGGTAATGGTAAGGGTTGCTATCTCGGGTCATGGCTTCGGAGCCGGATGCCCTAGGACCAGCCGGCCCGGCCTAAACCCTAAACCCTACCTGCAGCCGAAAACCCCCTTTTGTTGTTCCTTATTAGGGCTTCTATACACAGTTCGTTAGAAAGATCGGTTTCTTCGAAGAACCCAATGCCAAGCAAGCAGCACCCACCCACCCAGCCTCTCTCCTTGGAAAGGTAGACCCAAAGGGTCCCAGGTATTGTTGTGAGGGATACTTTCCCAAATCATAATCGTAATTCCAAATACAGCACCTACATTCTACTTAAACACCCTTTGTTCAAAAAGCTATACATTCTACTTAAACACCCTTTGTTCAAAAAGCTAAGAAAACCCTAAACCCTAAACCACCCAAGAGCCTCAGAAGGAGACAAGGAGTCATGTGCCCCCACAGCCCCCTGCCTCGAACCCCCTGTCCTGTCGTCTGAAACACGAGGCCTCAGAGTAACCCATATGGAAGTTTCCGAAACTTGGGGGTTCCTTGAAAGGGATCCTTTAAGGGTTCCTGGTTCTATAAAGGGTTTAGGGTTTAGGGTTTAGGGTTTCTAGTTTCCGAAAATTAGAGGTACCTCTATTTGGGGATCCTTATAATAAGGATCCTACTATTTAGGGTACCATATTAGGGTCCCCTATTTTCGGAAACCCCCATATTGTAGCCTTGGCAATAACCCATGTAGCGACCTTTGTAGTAATCTTGTTAGTTACACTGTTATTTAATCCCGAGTCCTAGAACTAGTCTCAACCACTCAGATCACACCTTTGCAGCAGCTTTGTCGTAACCTTTGTAGCCCTGATAGTGGCCTTTATTGTAGCTCTTATAACTTATGGCCCTGAAAACCACGATGTTGCGAGTTCATGGCAGCCGGATCGAAATCCTTTGACTACTCTTTGCATCTACTAACCACGGCATGGCCGTTCCAAGCTGCAACCGCCATGTAAGGCAGCCGGCTTTGGTGGTTGCCAGAAAATAGCCACAAGGGTGTTTATGGTTTAGGGTCTGCATTATGCGAAGTACAGCAGAAGGAGGAAGGGAGTCACAGACACAAAGGTCAATACTAACCTCATTACTGACCAAGGTCCAAAAGCCCTCAATGTACTCAATCCTTAAACTAACTAATAACCCTTGTAGAGTCCCGTGTAAACAGCCCTACAAAGAACCCTGTTCTAATTATAAGGCGTTCTGGAGATTTGACGTTTTGCAGGACTTTGAAGTAAAAACAAGGAGACACTGCATAGAGCTGTATTCCAGAATGGTTCCTGGAAGCAACAAAAGTGTTCAAGCATAGTCCTCCAGAACCCAGGTAGTGTCTTGGAACGAGGATCACACTTGGACGGGCAGGGGACTTAGCAAGTTGCTTATAAGTAGAGTTATAAGTACCCTAGATGGAGTTACCCCAATTGTAACCCTACTTATCAACGACAGACTAAGTCCCCTGCCCCTCCAAGCATGGAGTATCCAAGACTTAGCGGCCCCACACCAGGACATGAAACTCTTATGAATCAGTATCTCTAGACCGACACCCCCCCCCCGCCCCAGTTTAAACCACAATTGTTCATTGTTCATGTGTGGTAAAAGATGAATCATGAAGTAGTTTAGGGGCCTTAATAATTAGACTAGGGTGTTGGGGCCCATTATACTATAATTATAATAAAGAACCCCCAAAATAGTATTGGTTTTATTTAATTTCCTATATCAGTTTAGGGTGTTGGGCTCCCCACGCCCTGCGGCTTAAGTACTTTACTAAAGGGCATATATGACGAAATCATATTAAGGAACCCTAAAAGGTAGGTCTTTGGGGGCTACTTGGAGGTTCATGGGTAGTTATAAGTGGAGGTATAAGCCCCCAATATGGGTAATAATTATAGCTACCCTACTTATAACTCCACTTATAACTACCCATGATCCTCCAAGTAAGGTTCGGGTTCTAGGATCTTGGGCTCGGAAAAGCCCTGAAATGCAGCAACTTCTGAGCCCTCAAGGCTCTGAACCCTCCCAAATTAAAGCGGATGCAGAATCCTAAACGGCCGAAAATCTCAAGCACGTCTGCGCCCACAAGACCGAAGCACTGAAGCTCTATCCCTTAGGCTCTAAGGACTCATACTTTAAAGCTTTTGGGCCCGCAGACCTTCCTATATGAGACTTTTGGGCTATTTTGAGCCTTAGGGTATCCTAAACCCTATCTAACCCCCCCCCCCCAAAAAAAAGTACGTAGAATAATGGCCCAGTATTTCTAAAAGGCTATGATTCTACATGCTCTTGGGGTCCAGATCAAGTTTTTGAGGTCGTGGCTTAAGATTGCGGGCGTAGGGGTTTAAGATCCTCAGCCTCGGACCCCCTGCCCGAAGCCCTCAGCCTACCTTAATCTCGGACAACCTACCTCCTTAAGGACTTCTATAAGGAAATCATAGTAAGGAGCCCTAAAGGCCCACCTTTTACAGGATTTATATAAGTATATAAGGAAATCATAGTAAGGAGCCCTAAAAGCCCACCTTTTACAGGATTTATATAAGTATATAAGGAAATCATAGTAAGGAGCCCTAAACAGGTTCTTAGGGTCCAGGAAACTCGTACCACTCTCAGACCGTCACGCATGGATCGGACTCTACCGCTCTCAGAGCGTCACACGTGAATCTGAGCCATGGAGGGCCTGGTGGGTGGGATTTCGGTTTAGGGTTTAGGGGTCTTAAGGGTTTAGGGTTTAGGGGGCTTTGGGGTGTACCGTAATCTACCAAAACCTACTCTACTACGAAAACAAGGTAGGTTATGGTAGTTGAATCGAAAGTACGAGTAGGGTTTGGCTTTGGGTCTCCAGCTTCGTTTGGAGGATGCTCAGTTGCCGACTTGTCGGGTATCATGGGAAGCAAAGGTTAACCTTTTTCATAATATAAGGATTATATAGGGACTGTACTACCCCAAAAGGTTAAAGGTTACCTACTCTACTACCAGGGTTTGACGGGGGCAACTGGTAGGTTAAGGTAGGCTTTAAGTCAGCCAGATCGCGGCTTCGACACCTTGCGGGCACTCGGGTTTTGGGGTTTAGGGCTGAGGGATTGGATTGTTTTGGGGTTTAGCGTTTTGGGGTTTAAGGTTTTGGATGGTTTTGGGGTTTAGGGTTGTGGGGTGTAGGGTTTTGGGGGGGCCGCACATGGTGCGTACCTAGACCTAGGGCCCTGAGTGCAGTACCTTGCTCAGCCTTGCTCGTATCAAACAGCCCCTAATCACCAAAACCATCAGCTATCTCACAGGAAGTACCGCAACTCAGGGTCTAGGTAGAACAGATTACCAAGGCTGCCCCCATTAATCTCCTCTACAACCGCTATGAGGATTATGAAGTCCACTCAAGCACCGTTTGAACTTTTATCCCAGAAGGACTGAGCCACCCCTGCGCCCCTATCAAGCCCCTATGTTATGAAGCCCCCCATTAAACCCCCTAAACCTTAAACCTAAGCCCCCGGCCAGGATGTCACCATCTTTGGAAAGGGAGGGGTAGCTGTCCGTGCTCCTGAGGACGTGGGAAGCTTTCTTGGCTGTTGCATTCATATGATCCCCAAGGGTCCATGCCATGTACCCAGGGTTGTCGAAGGATTCTCGGCGATGTTCGATAGCTCTGTAAGGTCTTGGGGCTGTCATATGGAGAGCGAGCAAACATCCAAGCACTGGATTGTAAACGGCTTTAGGATGACACGCTTGAGGGCTTTAGGCTTTGAGGGTGCGGCAGGGAGCTTTTCTGGGCACCGGGACATGGTGCTTGAATGCGAACATGCCGTGTCTCTGCTCCAAGTATCCAGGCTTAGGGTTTAAGGTTGCGGGTTGTAGGTCCCAAATACGATAAACTGAAATCTTTGTAATTGTTGGTATTATCCACCCCTAGTATCTGGGTACTTGGCCCGTGGGATGTCCGAAGAAGCTACGCTGGAAGATCGCAAACTTACATCTCCTAAGACTTTGGGTTTACAGGTAAGTTTGCAGGCGTAGCGGCACCTGTACACGCCCTAAGTCCGAAACCCTATATTTCAATCCTTTTGCCCTGAACCAATTGTTAATTATAGACACACCACACCCTGTGGCAAATAAAACGCGATTACGAAGGAAACGGCGGATGCCCGGGACCTCGACCAGCATAGGGTCTTTAACGGGTTCCTTTAAGGGGCTTTACAAAGTTTAGGGTTTCTAGGTTTTAGGGTTTAGGGATTTTAGGGTTTCGGACCCCTATATATAGCTAGAATAAGGATTTCATCACAAAGAAACCGATAGGGAAAAATTGTGGCAATTATTCAGGCTTCTATATTGGAGCCGAAACGGTTCTTGCTGCGCATCCGTCGCAATTATTTGCGGACAGAAGAGACCCTTTCATCGAGGGTGCGAAGCCCAGACTCGAGAGTTTAGGGGGTTTAGGGGGTTTAGGGGTTTAGGGATTTAGGGGTTTAGAAGTTTAGGGTTTAGGGGGTTAGGGGTTTAGGGGTTTAGGGTTTAGGGGTTTAGGGGTTTAGGGGTTTAGGGTTTAGGGGTTTAGGGGTTTAGGGGTTTAGGGGTTTAGGGTTTAGGGTTTAGGGTTTAGGGTTTAGGGGAAGCCCAGACTCGATAGTTTAGGGTTTAGGGCCAATATTCTGGTTTCTGTTACAGAGTTCAATGCAAATCTGAATTATCACGACAAGGATCTATAGTCAAAATTAGGGCTTTCTTACTATATGTATATACATACATAATTATTCGAAAACTGAATTAAGATCCTTAACAAGAATCCAGTAGTGTACAGTTCCCTAAACTCTACAGGAGCTACAGTCTTATCTCATGCTTCCAAGGACCTCGTAGTTAGGGCTGTAGACCCCTTACCCTTCAACCCTATACCCTATAACCCCTAAACCCTAAACCCCGAAAAACCCTGAACCCTAAATTCCAAAATATGTTAGCCGTCCTCTGGCTGCGCGAACTCCTCCGACTTCGACTCCCCAGACTGCGCTTGCTGCTTCGACTCCCACCACTTCGGCTCCTGACTTTAGGGTTTAAGGTTTAGGGTTTACCCAACGGCCCCAAAGTAGTTCCTTTTTGGGATTACCTTATAGAATTCTAAACATGAACCCCCAAAAGGAACTAAGGGATAGTCTTGTCAGAGTGAAGTTCTTGGGATCTAGGGCACTTGATCACTTAGGGGTGTGGCACTTTCCTGCATTAGTGCGTCAGCCTCAACCCAGGATTTGGACCTTCACGGCTTTGGGCATTTAGGGGTGGGGTTTAGAAGCCTTTGTTCCTCCGGCCTGCTCCAGACACCTCTCACCTCAAGCCCGGCAATGGTTACATCACATCTGACATCCCGAATCCTCATCCATTGAGACGTCGCGCTGTAAATACCCTAAGAAGCAAGACGGCTAAAACCCAAACCTGAAACTAAAGAAGCCTATGAACGCTTTGAATCCTGGCATCCCGAACAAATTAACCCCTCCTCCGCCGTCGCAGTTGACTCTCCGAGCGAGAGGAGGTGGAGTCGACCTCGGCGAGATGCAAGGGATGAAGGTTAAGTACCAGAGATGCTAAAAAAAACAGGGTTGGGGGGGGGGGTGAGTCTATTGAGGTACTGGAATACGTTACATAGCCCTGCGCNATGAAGATGATGAAGATGATGAAGATGATGAAGATGATGAAGATGATCAAGATGATGAAGATGATGAAGATGATAAAAATAATGGATGAGGTGGGTGGGGGGGTGAGTCGATTGAGGTAATGGAATATGTTACATAGCCCTGCGCCGTGTTGTGGCTTCTGCATCAAAAAGCAGTGCTTCAGAATCCCAGACTGTATGGGAATAGTGCACCTCAGCTTTTGGATTGAAGATGAACCGGTGAATTGGAGGCACACTATTCTATAATAGAAGCCGGAATAGTTAGTCAGACTTGTTCTGAGGGCTGCTTATTATTGTGATGATAATATATGTCTACCTCAACGCACGATTCTCATGTTTGAGGCCCGTATACTATACGTAATTAGGAGCCAGGCATTGGGCTCTGACATGCGGTAAACGTCGGATCAGGGACTTGAGCAAGGAAAACGCACTGCGCTTCATGTACCTTCGAACTATGTATCTTCATCTATCTACCAACCCATTCACCCATCCCTTCATCTAGGTATGTATGCTCGTCTGTGTAGTCTAAACGACAAACAGTCATGAACCAACTGAAGGTACACGTCATCCGAGTTAGAACCATCGTACCGTTTCCGCTGAGCCTCCAGTCCAAAGCCACCCTAAAACGAAAAAACAGTCATAAGTTCGAATTTCAAACCACCGACTACTGTTAAATCTCCTCTCTTGAAAAAGCACTGGCTTATGTTTGCCGGGAATGGCACCTGCGCTTGGTTGCAGCATGTCAACGCCAGTCTCGCTCCAAACACGGCCCTGAGCTAAAAAACGTCTACCCACCGAAGCCCTAGTATGGTACTGGTAAAGCTCAATGCCTACGATGTGCCAACGGGGTGAACCTGTGACGACCTCGTCCACCACCATGCCATTGCAGTAGTGAGCACACGCATATTTGCATGTGTGACAGCATTTGCACATGTGCATATGCGTGTGCGAACAGGCATATGGCATATACATATGTATGTGTATACCAATACAGGCATATAGATAAATACATATATATATATATGCACATACATATATGTGTGTAGAAATATGTATATGTATATGTCTACATAAACGATTTAGATATGTATGTATGTACGTATGTACGTATGTGTATGTCATTATTCCAACACCTGTATTAAAGGGCTTGATCCGGCTCCCACAAACCCAAAGGGTCCAAAGTACGTATATGGTAGAATGCAGAGTTTCTGTACTAGGAATTATCATTATGATTTGGGGAAGTATTCCCCCATAGCAGTACCTAGGACCCTGTGGGAAACCAGACCGAGCGCCCGCGCTCTTACCGCGAAGGGCTCCTCCCAGGAACCCAGGGTACCAACCAGGATCTCAAGTGCTTCGTCAAACTCCAAGCCTCGGCTCCCAGTGAAGGGTTTAGGGCTTAAGGTTTAGAGTTTAGGATTTACGGTCTAGGGTTTAAGGATTGGGTTTAGGGTTTAGGGTTTAGGGCTTAGCGGTGTTTGGGGTTTAGGGTTCACAGTGCTTGGGTAAAGGGCCTAACTAGTGTATGGAGCTTAGAGACCGTTGGGTTTGAATCCCCAGAGGGTGCCTAAGCTTGAGCCAGGACGTTGAAAAACGCTAGCTCCTTGACCGAAAACCCGAAGAACACCAGCGAAACCTAAAACCCAACCCTTGCACCCTCAACACGTTGACTAATGCAAAAACTCTAACGAAACAGCTTCTAAACCGAAAGCCCTAATCCCAAAGGGGCATGTCCAGTTCAAGCCGTGGGGTTAATTTAGCCAGCTCCTCACTTCAGCGAACCTCCACAGAGCATCAATAAATGGCACAAATGCTGAGAGCCCAATTCCCTTTAAATAAGGAATATACCTGAAATCGTAATAGTACGGCCCCTAGTACCATTAATTAAGGCATACTCCTTGGTTAACGCGCGTTGGGCTTCCAAGGAACCTTGTATTGCATCTATCGAGCTTGCTTAGGTGTCAGTCCCCAAAATAATTTATCATTGGGCCTCTACTATGTTAAACAGTAAGGAAAATTCAACTTATCCCAAATCGATGCCTGTTGGAGATGTCGGCCGCTCAATGGAAGCTCTGACTGCGAGGTTTCAGAGGTAACAGGTAGGAGGAGCGTAGCATTGTGAATTATAGTTTGGTTAACTATTGTAGAGTATGGTAGGGTATAGTAAAGTGTAGCTCGGTACAGTATAGTATCGTGAAGTATAGTATGGTAAAGTGTAGTAGAGTACAGCCTGGTATGGTACGCCACTAAATATACACGAAGAAATGCCACAGTGTAATATGTACTAACATAGTATGAACTCAACATGCCAACCCTTCAGGGCACTTCCAAACACCTGTCTTCGACGTTGGACTCTGTCCTGTACCCGTGGCACGTAGGTCCCCAGCCCAGGGTTCAGTTGATTCTGAACTGTTGCCATCCGGGGGGCCCATGTACCCTGTAAGGGCTCCTTTGGGCACTGCTTTAAGGGTTTACAGTTTAGGGTATAAGTCCGTGTACCCAAATCGCACACGACTTGAAGGCAATGTATTCTCTTTATGAATACATAAGCCCGACAGTCTACACCAAAACTCCCAGCTCAGTGGCTCTAGTACCGAGAGTTCAACCCGAGACCCTACAATCTGAAAATGCCAAACCCCTAATAAAGAACTGAACCCTAGCTCCAAAGACAGTGGGATGTTCAGGGTCCAGAGCTGCAGATGCAGGCTTTGTAAGCTTATGATCCCAAGGCTAGCGCGAATGTCTCGTGCTGCACAGATCACGATTTAGGCTTCAAGGGAATAGACTTCGGGCTTTTCGGGCTTAGGGTTGATGTTTTAGGGTTTTGGGGTTTAGAGCTTTTAGGGTTTAGGGCCAGGGATTCGGGCCTTAGCTTCGGAACGAAGGTTCGAAGATCAACGTGTGGGTCCATAAGTGGGGTGAAATAAATTTAGGGTTTAGGGTTCGGGGTTCCGGGTTTAGGGTTTAGTAAGGAATACCTGGACCCCAAGAACCTTCTTTTTCAGGGTTCCTTAATATGATTTCCTTCTACAAGTCCGCAAAATGGTAGGATATTCAGAGTTAAAGTATACCTTAAATCAAAATACTACGGGCTCTATAGTTTAAGGTATTTTCCTTAATTCAGCAGTACTGGGCTCTCTGGGAATAAAATGCTCATTGCATCGAAGTGTCGCATGACGTCGACCTGCACCCACATACTTAGCTCAGTTCTCGATAGGAGTTTCGGTGCTTTATTTGGTGAGGCTCCGAGTAGACTGAGGGTGCTGATGCTATCCAGGTCTTAAGAGCCCAGTTGCCAGGACAGTGTGGCACTCTTCTGCAACCCAGCACCAACCTTTCAATACCCAGAACTCAGTAACCTACTATGTGAGTAACTGGGATCCGAGAGAAACACAGCTAACATGATGTCATTGCCAATCTGTTGAGTCTGAGGTTCGTGGCCATGTGGTGTGAGGGCTGCTTGACGGATGATTCGGCTCAGGCGAGGAAAACTGGGGTCTAGAGCGAGCTTCATGAAGTTGGTTGTCATGTCTACTATAGGTGCCATTAGCAGCACCGGGTGCCAGCACAGTTCCCAGACCTTCCAAAATCATTTAATAAGGAATATACCTTAAATCATAATAGGGATGCTATTATAATTTAAGGTATATTCCTTAATTCAGGGATTTTGGAAGGTCTGGGTTCCCGGGAATATCCGTATACCATGTCCTGGCTCCTAGTCCGGATGATCATGATCCGCTGCTTGAAGCTTTGGTCAGTATCAAGAAACTATTGGGCAGCTAAAATCTGGAAATGGTACATACGTTTATGAACTTAATTAAGAAGAATATATAAATTTGCTCATGACAGAAAGTATTAGCTACTTCTGGATAAGAACACTGTATGAAAGTGGATCTGAAATGGACACACAGAACAACTTGTGATAGCTAGGGTTTCCCGGCAGCCATTAGCAGTACTGGGTGAAAACATGGTTCCCACGAATACATTATACCATGTCCTCGCCTTAGTCCGGAGCATCATGCTCAACTGCCTGTCTTATTGTTGGGCTGTGGGTAGTCTTCAGAAAACATCGCAGCTTACTAATCTCTGGAAAACGAGAACAAATCAACTTAACAAGAATATGATTTGTTGCAAGCCCGCCACTAGTACCCCTTCCCCCGTTCCCCCCTGCCCTCCCCAGGGGAAAAGGGGCAGGCTCAATGAAGTTATGCAAATGCCTCTGGTGTTCCCCGAGTTGGACTCAGACATTCATGACAGCATAGTAGCTTGATGTTGCACTCATATGTCATTCATGGTGGTTTCCATATTGCCTTGGCATAATTTTCATATATCCGGTGAAACCAAAGTCACAAATTTGACACTTGGTTCGAACGGTTTTCAGATCTCGTTCATATTCATGTCATACGTTTGTATTCTTGTTTTCCTATCCTTGATCATACTTTATCCGTATTATTTCATAACTGTTTATTTCGTAATCTTTTTCCGGCACCCAAGGCTTGACTCAAAGAGTTTACAAGGGTTAGCAGGTTGCCCAGTACATAAGCAAGACGTGTCCATGATTTCTGTTGTTCCGCCAAAAGGTAAAGACAAAGACAAACGAGAAACAAACACAATGCTGGGTTCTTAGGTCCTAAACCCTAAACCCTACACCATAAACTCTGAACCGTGGCGATGTTTGAGGCGGCTTGGCCGGAAGATCGAGTTTAAGTGAGGGGTCTCTACAAACCCTCAGCCCCAAACCCTATGAACCTTTAAGCAGCCCTAGACCCTAGACACCCTGGGCCCTAAACCCTATAAGCTAGACCCCAAACCCTACAAGCTCTAAACCCACGACCCTCAAGCAGACCAATCTCACACCACGGCTTGAAGTTTCGGGTTTCGGGTTGGCGCATCATTTTCCTCTCTCACGCCCTTAAGGTGAAGGAAAAGGCATCCCATCACTAATTATCCTCAATCCCTGTTCCGAATTTCTGGCCTTCAGACCACAACCCTAAACCCACAGCCCCACAAAAGCCCCAAACACTGAGACCCGTAAGCGTACAGCCCTATAGAGAAGCTTCAAAACACTATTCCTTCGGGATCCCTACTATAAGTACACCCTACCTGGACCCTAAGAAGCCTACCTTAGGGTTCCTTGATATGATTTTTATGATTCCCTGTAAAGGTAGCTATTATTGTCGACCCAAGCCGCTGAAGCAAACGTTGATCCCTACTATAAGTATACCGTCTAGAATATAAAGTACCCCAGAACCCCTATTGCGACAACGAATGCTACTAAACCCAAAGGGTAGAGAAGAATGTAGAATTTTAGGAGTTACTAGGATGATATGGGGAAGTATCCCCGTAACAGTACCTCGGACCCTTTGGAACGCGAGCCTTGATCGAGCCGCAGAGCTCGAGATTCTCGAAATGAATCTCGGGGCTCGGCCGGTTGCCGGTCCTTGGCTGGGGCTCGGGACTCAAAGCGTGCTTAGGTCATTGACCGTTTGCACCCAACCAGAACCACAGGGTTTAGATCCACAGGGTTTGTTCGACAGAATCGACAAATAAAGACAAATAAAGACAAATTAAGACAAATAAAGACAAATAAAAATAAATAAAGCCAAAGAAAGACAAATAAAGACAAATAGAAACTTCCAAAGTTTATACAAGTTTTAAACAATTCCAGACGCCAGGAAGAGGAGGATGAAGAAGACGTTAGAAGGCAGAGTGCCGTAATAGGGTTTTAGGGTCTAGGGAGGGTTATGGTTTAGGGTTCAGGGTTTAGAGTTTCAGGGTTTTAGGATGGCCATTGCTGAAGGATGTCGCGCTTTTCTAAGTTGACCACAGTGTCCAGCGAATCACGTCTGCAACTACTATGGTATGCCGATTAATTTGTTGCACAAACGAAATAAGCTGTCGAAAGCCAGCCGAAACCAGCTGCTACTGTACTACTACGGTACTACTACTGTACTACTACGCTATTACTACTGTACTACTGTACTACTACTGTACTACACACCACTGCACCGCACCAGGCCTCAGACGTGGTCGATTGTGGAGGGGAGTGTAGGTTGGAGGCAAAAGTCTTCAGACTGAAAGGTTTTCAGTTTTGGTAGCTATTTTGGAGTGACCGTGGCTTGGCTTCGACTTTTGGTCGTCCCCAAACCTCGCTAGACAGCTCCAAGTACCCCTAGACCCTCGTACTGGACTACTACTGCAGTACTACTGTACGACTACCGTACTACAGTACTGCTATTGTACCATTCTACTGCTGCAGTACTACTACTGTACTACTACGGTACTACTACTGTACTATTACATGTACTACTACTGTACTGTACTACACACCACTGCACCGTACCAGGCCTGAGACGTGGTCGATTGCGGAGGGGGGTGTAGGTTGGAGGCAAAAGCCTTCAAAATAAAAGGTTTTCAGTTTTGGCAGTTATCTTGAGTGATCGGCTTGGTTTCAAGCTTTTTGTGATCCCCAAACCCCCCGACCGCGGCGCTCGCGCAGAACCGCAGACCCTCCACCCAAGTCAGCCCCGAAACCGACCCTGCGACCCCCCAATTCCCTTGTAACTTAACCAAACCTTCCAAACCGTAAGCCAGCCGAACCCCGGTCCAGGGGGTCACGGACACCAGACTATGCAAGTCAAAAACCTTTGGTCGAGAGGGGGGGGGGGGGGGGCCCCTTTAGGGGAAGCAGAGAAACAAAAAAAAGCCCGAGGATGAACAGGGCTTGTTAATCGACTCAAGCGGGGCCCAAGCAGGGTTTGGCATTATCGAAGAGGCGCGACGAACTCCTTTCCCCCGCGGCTCGAAACATGNAAGAAGAAGCTCGATGATGTACAGGTGTTGTTCATCGACTCAAGCAGGGCTCAAGCAAGGTTTTGCATTATCGAAGATGCGCGAAGCACTCCTTTTCCCCGAGGCTTGCAACTATGGTATGCCAATAAACGAACTATGCCTTCGAAAGCCAACCGAAACCAGAGGCAATCCGGCCTGGAGTATTTTGGAATATGCTTAACGTATTTAACTTTTATTAATCTTCCAAAGTGTGTTTAAAAACTTGTAAAACTTTAAATAGTTGTTTTTGGTGTTGTCTCTCTTATTGTTTTTTGCGCTCCCCCCAAAGAGAATCTCTATCTATCTATCCAAGAAGAGCTTGCTAAAGCACAAGCGATGGGGCGGGAGCCCCCCGCGAAATGGTGGCGAATATTTGCGATTTTTTCAACGAAAAAGTCATAAATCCGCACTGTCACCCGCGGCTGAGCGACGTGAACCAATAAGATTCAATAAGATTTAATAAGATTCAACCGGGGCATGTCACAATTGTACAAATGTCTTCTAAGATTCAATAAGTTTTTTTGGGGGCGGTGTGGGGTCAGTGTCCGTTTTAAAAATGAGAAACCAATAAAATTCAATAAGGTTTAATAAGATTTTTCCGGGGCATGCCACAATTGCCACAAATGTCTTCTAAGATTTTGCCGGGCCGATCTTCCAGAAAAGACTTCATGACAAAATGAGGTTTGAGGCCTTTGTGATTCGTTTTTTGTGAGGGAATTTTGAGCCAAGACACACAACAACAGACTTGCACAAAACAATCACCAAACAAACACGAACAAGTAACAACATGCCAAACGCATGCAAATACTGAAATTGGCTAATAGCATCACCCGACTATTTACAGGTTAATATGAGGCCCTTTTAGTCCGGTGTGCCTATAATTAATGCGTTTTTTCGGCGGTTATTCGAGGCCGTACCAAAAAAAAGTGGCCTAATTAATGATTAGTGCGTTCTTGTTTTGGGCCGGCTGATTTTTGTGCTTCTCTTCTACGACTGTCCTATTACTGTACTACTACAGTACTACTAATGCACTACTGTACGGGAGTGTAGGCCGGACGAAAAAGTCTTCAACATGAAAGGTTTTTAGTGTTGGTATCTTGGAGTGATAATGGCTTGGAATCGAGGTTTTGGTCATGCCCAAACCCCGCTAAACAGTTCCAACCTCGTACTGTACCACTACTGCACTACTACTGTACTACTACTGTAATACTACTGTACTACTACTACACTATTACTGTACTACCACTGCCCTACTACTGTACTTCTGTACTACTATTGTACTGCTACTGTACTACTACGGTACTGCTACTGTACTACTGTATTACTACTGCATTACTACTGTGCTATTACATGTACTACTACTGTACTACACACCACTGCACCGTACCAGGCCTCAAACGTGGTCGATTGTGGAGCGGAATGTAGGCTGGAGGCAAAAGTCTTCAAAATGACGGGTTTTTCGTTAGGTAGTTATCTTGGAGTGACCGTGGCTTGGCTTCGAGCGTTTGGTCGTCCCCAAACCTCGCTAACAGCTCCGGGTACCCCTAAACCCTCGTACTGTACTTTAACTACTACTGTACGACTATCGTACTACAATACTACTCTAATTCTGCTGTACTACTACTGTACTACTATGGTACTACTACTGCACTACTACTGCAGTATTACTGTACTACTACTGTACCGTACCAGGCCTCAGACGTGGTCGATTGTGGAGGGGAGTGTAGGTTGGAGGCAAAATTCTTAAATATGAAATTTTGGTGTTGGTAGTTATCTTGGAGTTTTGGTGATCCCCAAAAACCATTACTCAGCTCCAGGTACCCTTAACAACCTCGTACTGTACTACTACTGTACTACCACTACCACTGTACTACTACTGTACTCTACTGTACTACTACTGTACTACTACTGTACTACTACTGTGCTACTACTGTGCTACTACTGTACTACTCCTGTGCTACTACTGTGCTACTACTGTACTACTCCTGTGCTACTACTGTGCTACTACGGTGCTACTACTGTACTACTGCACACCACTGTACCGTACCAGGCCTCAGACTTGGTCGATTGTGAGGGGTGTTTAGGTTGGAGGCAAAGTCTTCAACATGAAAGGCTTTCAGTTTTGGCAGTTATCTTGGAGAGATCGGGACTTGGTTTCAAGCTTTTGGTGATCCCCAAACACCCCGACCGCGGCGTTCGCGCAGAACCGCAGACCCTCCACCCAAGCCAGCCCCGAAACCGACCCTGCGACACCCCAATTCTCTTGTAACTTAACCAAGGCCATCCAGACCCCAAGCCAGCCGAACCCCGGTCCAGGGAGTCACGGACACCAGACCATTCAAGCCCAAAACCTTTGGTCGNGGGGGGGGGGGCGGGGCAGCCCGGCCTCGTCGATGCTGTCGGCCAAGTAGAACATTCACAAACCAAAACCTAAAATGATCATAACAAGAACTTTACAAACGTATTTGACAACGACTAAAGCCAAAATAAAACAAATAAAGCCAAAATACAACAAATAACGACAAAGTTCGCCAAATACGAACATAAATAAGGGTTTGGACGGTTTTGGGCCGTTCTTTCATAAGTCCTGTTGATCTAAACCCTGTGGTTCTGGTTGGGGCGCAAACGCCTAAGGATTAGGGGCGTGGGTTAGGGTTTAGGGTGTTGGGTTCAGGGTTTAGGTTTTAGGGTTGGGAGTTTGGGGAATAAGGATTTGGGGTTTAGGGTTTAGGATTGAGCTTTTTGGGGGGATCGATGCTCAAAACGTTTTTTTTGTTTAATTGGTTTAGGGCATCGACGCTCAAAGCGTTTTTTGGGCGCTTCGGTTTAGGGGTTGGGGTTCGGGGGGTTCGATACTCAAAGCTTCAGTCGAATCTTGCGGTTGGCTTTTGAGTGTCAAGTTCTAGAAACCCCAAACCCTAATAGGAGCTTCATAAGTGTTCAGGGGCTCTGAGTTTCAGGGTTCCGGGGGATTAGATTTTGGGATGTTCAGGTTCGGGCTGTCGGGCTTGCTATGAAAAGTAAAGGATGTTACAAGACGCCTTTAGGGTTGTTTGGTGATTGAATGTCGGAAAAGGGTCGTGACACTCCACCTAATGAAAAGCCAGCTTTTGTGAACAATGCTACTCCCTAAACCATAAGCCCACTTAACGGCTGGGGGGTGAAGAGCCATTGGGTTCAGAGCTTACAGCTGAGGGCGGATTAACAAGGTTTTGTAGATTATTGCGGCTTAGGGTTCGGGGTTTCAGGATTGGGAACTACGTGTTCAGTTGAGGGTTTGAGGGATCAGGGTTTTGGGTTTGGGGTTCAGGGCTTGGGTTTCAGAGTTTAAAGGTATACGAACGCTTCGGGATGTGTACCAAGGAAGTTCGGGGACTTGCCGAGCACTTTGCTTTTTGGGTTTATGTTGGCATCGCATAAGGCCCTCCTTTCTAACCGGATTTTGACGTCTAATTACAAAGAGAGCAGGAACCCCTAAACGTATCTCCATCTGCAACTTACAGCTCTTAAGTTAAAAACCAGTTTAGGATACTTTCAGCTTTCAGGACTAAGACATTGCAAGACTCTTGTACAGAGATTTTAGGGCTTGGGGGCAGGAAGTACTTCGAGGGAATGCTGGCTGGCAGCCGGTCCCGGGTTGAGGGAGTTCGTGTGCGAATTGTAACATGTTCTACTAAACCTAAAGGCTTATATACCCCACCCGAAGTCGGAATACGTCAAGACTAGGCAAAGCTGGGAGAAACCACACCCTCGGCCAAAGATCCCAAAGCCTAAACCCAGCGCCAAGTCAAGCCGAGCTGCATGTTGATGGCTTGCTGGACCTGCATGCCCCTATAAACCCTAAACCCTACCGGCATACTGTTCGTAGGAGTAACCGCCGAACGCAATCGAAGAAACAAGGGGCAGCAAAACCGTGCATGGTGGTCGTGCCCAGAAAATGCGGGCACCATGAACCGTTTCTGACCAAAGTATAGTCCTAGCATCTTCACACATAATGAAAAGCAGTTCTAGCCTTTGCGAATGACACCGACGCCACGTCACGCATGTCATGCCTTCGCACCCTAAGCCCTAAATCCTAAACCTTTTGTTAGCCGAAATCATATCGGTGTTTGCGCCAAACAGGCATCCAAGCAGGCATGTTGGGATTGGGGGCATGCTTTTGGGGTATGCTTCGGGGTATGCTTCGGGGTATGCTTTGCGGCCATGTTTGCAGGGGGTACCCAACTCTACTGTAAGCCACTATCACAAGCCCCAGAATCTGTAGATTAGCTGAACAGTATGAATTCTATTCCCAAAGGGTCCAAGTATCATCATGGTATATACTTAGACCCCCCAAAATACCCTATAAGTATATACCATAATGATACTTGGACCCTTTGGGATTGAGGTTCAAGAGTCGGGCCTGGGCCCAAGCCCAACATCTTAACCCGATATCTGAATGCGAGGTTCCTTTTAAGTCAGCTGCTGCTGCTGGAGCGGCTGGAAGAGGATGCTCCCTCAAGTTGATGGCAAGAACACTTCGCGTCCTTAAGGTTTAGGGTTTAGGGTTCAGGGTTTAGGGTTTAGGTTTCACTCGCCCTTTGGCGGCGTGGCGTTCTCTGCGAAGATGCTTCACTGTGTATGGGTCGCGGCGCGAACAGCAGCCCGAGCCTAGACCTGTTTGTTCCGAGAACCCACGCCGTCCTCTTTGCCCTTTTTCACAAGGGCTTTCTCAGCTCCGGCAACGTCTGAAAGCCGCTTTCTTAGTTCTTGGCACATCTTGAGGATTTCCTCCTACGTCGAGCGGCATTGCCGCCGACAGATGGCACGAGTCCTGCCACGTCCTGCCATGGCTGAGGACGTAGGTAGTCACATACCCGCACGCCTGCAACCTTGCCTCCTCCCATGTGAAGGAATCCATCCTGTAGCCTACAGGTAGACAGCTACGCATGGAAGTTGACAACAATGTGCAAAGAATGCCTGCAACAGGATAGTTTTTTGGGGGGTGTGCTTCGGGTATGCTTGGGAGGTCTGCTTCAGGGTAGGATTCGGGGTAGCATCACTGTTGGGGAAGCCGGAACTTCTTCTGTTTCTTGTTGCTTACAGTTTACAGTGTACAGGATCACAACTTTATAAGCAGAATACACAAATCAGTGCCCACCAGTGGTAGGAGCAAAATCGTAATCACTTGTCTGCGTGGTGGAGGAAAGGTTCAGGGCTTAACGGTTTAACTACTTGGCTAATCGGGGTGTAAAGGGTTGAGGGTATGAGCATGGGCATGGTGGTTGAACGGTAATTGCCGAAGCGTACATAAAAAGGATTCGGGTTTGATTAAGTATGTTTACTAAACGACGTCATTCCCAGCCCAACCGATCCGATCTCAATACGCCCCACTACCAAGCGTTCCCAAACACAACTTCAATATGATGCCGAAGTGCTGCTACAAGAGGGAAGGGATTGAAGTCACGATCCAAGCAATTCAAAAAACCCAACGACTGAAGCTCTGAATAGTGTCAGGGTTCAAGCTTCAAGCTCGCCTCACCCACAAACCCTGCATCCTTGAGGACATATCTAATCCCCAAACATACCTTTCTAGGTTCCCCAGTAGCCCTTTTAAGAATCACGGTATCCCTTCTCCTACTATGTGGCTTTAGTACGGGAGTCCAGAAAGAAAAAATGAGCAACCTAGCTTTTGAAGGGCCTATCTAAGGAAACCCAGCCTTCTTAAGGACATATCTAAGGAAGTCCGATAAACCCTAAATCTACCTCTAAGGGCCTACTACAGGGGCCCAAATGATTAGAATAGTGATTTGAGCTATATTCTACTCTGAGTAAGGAACACCCGAAACCAGGTGCAGGTCGGCTTCCTGCAAAGCCCCTGCAGCCCCAAATTCCTAAAATTCGAAACCCCAGACCCAGAGGTTAGGGTTTAGGGTTTAGGAGTTTAGGGTTTAGGGGTTTAGGGGTTTAGGCGTTTAGGGGTTAAGAGTTTAGGGGTCTAGAGTTTAGGGTTTATCTGGACCCTCAAGAGCCTGCCTTTTTCGGGCTTCTCGCTGTGACTTCCTTACATAAAAGATTGAACATGTGTAGGCTTTCGGTGGTTAAGGCAGGGTTTACGTCCCAAACGCGAAACCGTAAACCCTGAACCCCGAAACACCTGCCTGCGCGACGAGGCAGGGCTGCCCATCAGTGGTGTCGACCGAAATGTCATACCTAGTCCCCGGTTTAGGGTTTAGGGCTTCCTGGCTGGGATAGTATTAAACATGTACATGTGCGTTCCGTCTTGGGGTTAAGTACCAATAAAAATTATTTTACTTCGAACATCCCCACCCTACCAGGTAGTCTCATGGTAGTCTGTGGGGTTGGGCACTCCAGTCTGTGGGGTTGGGCACTCACGATAGTCTGTGAAGTTGGGCACTCCGGGCAGTCTCACGGTAGTCTGTGAAGTTGGGCATTCCAGTGAGTCTCACGGTAGTCTGTGGGGTTGGGCACTCCAGTGAGTCTCACGGTAGTCTGTTGGGATTGGGCACTCCAGGGAGTCTCACGGTAGTCTGTTCGGATTGGGCGCTCCAGGGCGTCTCGCGGTAGGGCACTCCAGGGAGTCTCACGGTAGTTGTTGGGTTGGGCACGCCAGGGAGTCTCACGGTAGTCTGTTGGGATTGGGCACTCCAGGGGGTCTCACGGTAGTCTGTGGGGTTGGGCACTCAAGGGAGTCTCGTGGTAGTCTGTTGGGATTGGGCACTCCAGGGAGTCTCACGGTAGTCTGTGGGGCTGGGCACTCCAGGGAGTCTCACGGTAGTCTGTCGGGATTGGGCACTTCAGGGAGTCTCACGGTAGTCTGTGGGGTTGGGCACTCCAAGAGGTAGTCTCAGCGGGCGAGGAGTAATAGCTGACTTTAAAATCTAACAACCCCACGCCCCACACCGAGGGTGGGGAATAAAAAGCTAAAGTGTTACCCAAATCTGACAAAGATACAGCGAGTTCTGCTCAGGGTCTGCGAAGCCGAGGTCCTTCAGAAACAGGGAAGCTGAAGAATACATGAGGGCTCCCCTTGAGGGCTTGGCGGGTTTAGGGTTTAGGGTACAGGGTTTAGGGTTTTGGGTATACGTTGGGGTTCCGCTTGAAAAAGGGCTTCAGCATCCCAAGATAAAGAGCCACAAATCTGAAACCTCGCCACTCACAAAGATCATAATATTGCAGGGCCTCGACAATTCGAAAAGAGTTCCGGAGAAAGTTATACTACAATTTAAAATGAGAAACCTCGAAATGGTAAAGGTAACTATTTAGGGCCCGTACACTATCGGCCGCGCGGTCCTCTGCGCAAAACCTTAGGCCACACTCTGCAAGAACTATCGGGGAACCAGTTGAAGGTTCGGGGTTGAGGCTTCGGGTGTACTACGGAGTTAGCTGTCACTGCAACTGCCCTGAATAGTATATCGTACACCCTGAACCCGACACCCTTCTACATCAAGAGGCTGCCTCGCAGTCGCGGTTAGTGTAAGGGTTATTATAAGTGTTTAATACAGGGTCCTAACACATGGAATAGGGTCTTGAGGTATGTATGTCGTAGTAAACTCCTGCAGGGACGTTACAGGGATATCAGACGGGATATCAAGACTAATCATGCAGACCTCTATACGAATACTTCCCGTCCCCACTAGGCCGAACCGAAGGCAGCGCACAGCTTTCCGGGTGTATATGGGTTCAGGCTCAAATTTAGGGCTTAGGGTTTATATAGGGTATTTCTGCAACCTTGCCAAACCCTAAGCCTCGTGATTCACTTGGCCTGAATCTAATAGATTCCAGCCCAACTACGGACAAGACTGTGCAGCCCAAAGGGCCCTAAGTACCCATATCATATAAATATAGTACGCAGCATGCAAGGTTCCTGCAGAAGTACTATGATATTGGTTTAGGAAGGCATCCCCCATAACAGAAGCTGGGACCCTTTTGGGCGAGAACAGGAGTTTCCGGTCCGCACAGCAGTCGCGAACTTCATCGGCGGCATGCAGAATCTCGAGGCCTCGAACCCAGAGACTCCAATATCCCTTAATTAAGGAATATGCCTTAAATCATATTAGAAATCCTACTACAGTTTAAGGAATATTCCTTAATTAAAGGGATACTGGAGTCTCTGGGAAGAATTTAAGGTTTAGGGTTTAGGCGGAGGACCCGTGCCGGGCCTTGCATTTAGGGGGTTTATTTTCTGGCTTCCGGGGTTTTCCGGCTCTTGAGGAAGTCGGGATTTATGACTTCGAACTGGAATGCATATTCCAGCAGCAAACCCTAAACCCTAAACCCTAAATACTAAACCCTAAATAGTAAACCCTAAACCCTAAATCCTTAAACCTTAAACCCTAAACACTTTCCAAGCGAAGCCCTACTGAAACCCCGAAGGCCGGTTCAAGCAGGAGGGCAAAACCCTCAGCCCGTTCCTGAACCCGAAACCCCTAAACCCATAAATCTATAAAACCCCCAATAGAAGCCCCTTACAGGTGGGTAGTTCTTATTCCATAGTACTCCCATAACACCCCCTTTACCTTATAGGAGTGGTATGGGAGGCTTATGGGAAACTACCCACCTAATAACTACCCACCTGTAAATGGCTTAGACCCAAACCCTAAACCCTAAACCCATAAATCATAAACCCCTTTACCCCAAACCCCTAAGCCCCCAAAACCCTAAACCCTTGCCTCAACAAAACCTAGCTCGGAGGCTTCCATCGTGGTGCTCCTTCTCCCAAAAAAGTCGGGAATTTCCGGGCATCTTTATCCTGAGAACTAGACTTTCTTTCGGGGGGCCTTCGATTAAGGAGGATGTTAAACTCCCTAGGTCTTCGTCCCTTGAAACCATGCAAAACTAAGCCAAAGGTTGTTGGTTCCTTGCGATCCCAATACCCCTTAATTAAGGAACATACCTTAAATAGTAATGCTAAGCCCCCTATAGTTTAAGGTATGTTCCTATTACTATTTAAGGTGTGTTCCTTAATTGAGGGGTATTGGAATCTCTGGGTTTAGGATTTTGGGTTTTGGGTGGCCTATCTGGGTATCCTTGCTCTCCCGCCAAAAACAACTTGCGAAACCCAAACCCGAAAGGTATCATAAGACCAGCCCCTAAACCCTAAACCCTTACACTCCTGAACTTCTAAACCCCTAAACCCCTGAACCCTAAACCCTAAAGCCCTAAACCATCAGACGGGCGGCATTCCTAAACCCTAAACCCTTTTATACGATCAGACAGGCGGCTTGAGGCATCGAAAACCAAGATCTCTCGAGGACTTACTCGGTCAACGCGGTCCTTTTCGCGAGGCTTCGCCGCGTAGACTCCTGTTCACGTTTAGGGTTGTAAGGGACCCAGAAAGCAAAACGCCAGGCCGTTCGGAAAACTAAAATACAATAACCACAATAAGAACCAATATAATCGTAATAAGAATGGTGGTGATACGTAATAATATGGCAATGATGTGATCTCGTATCCTACAGCAAACCAAGCGACAGTCCTGCACCACTACAAGCCCTAAGGGCTTTGCTATTTTTGGGGGTTTGGCGTTTAGGGCTAGTGGGGTGATTATAAAGCCTACTTTATCAAGACTTCGACGCTGTGTCGAGGCTTTGTGTCGTCGTCGTAAAAGACCCCTAACCCCTAAACTGCCTGTGAGGTGCCACGGTTTCACACACTTGCGTCCGACGGACCAGTAGCATGGGGCTGCACATCCGCAAGTCCTAAGCATGAAAAGTACAAAACAGCTAAATCCCTAAACCCTATAAACCTTAAACCTTAAGTCCGAAGCCCATCAACCCAGAAGAAACTTAAGTAAACTCTTAACCCTGAATCCCGAATCACCAAACCCTACAGCGCGACTCCGGACCCTAAACGCAAGGCTTTGGCCGCCCACCGGCTAGTAACCCTTGAAAGAAACCCTTATAGCACCCTTATAGTAACCCTTTAAAGGAACCCCTATAGCATCCTTATAGTAACCCTTTAAAGGAACCCCTATAGCACCCTTATAGTAACCCTTTAAAGGAACCTTAAGGGGGATGGTAGGCCGTGCTTCTGCCCCTCGCAGCCGATGGGGCAAGTCGACCCAACTGGGAGCCCAGAGGTTTAGGGGTTTAGGGGTTTTGGGGTTGAGGGGTTATAGGATTGAGGGTTTAGGGGTTTAGGGGTTTGGGGGGTTTAGGGGTTTTGGGGTTTAGGGTTGAGGGTTTAGGGGTTTAGGGTTCAGGGGTTTGGGGGTTTAGGGTTTAAGGTCACGCTGTGTTCCCCTTGGTACTAGACTGGTCCCTGACAAGAACTAATTACCCCAAGCCCTGCCGCCCTGGCGCAAAGGCCCCACACCCCACAACCCAGACCTTCCAAAATCCCTTAATTAAGGAATATACCTTAAATCATAATTGGGATCCCATTATAATTTAAGGTATATTCCTTAAATAAGGGATTTTGGAAGGTCTGGGAAGCCCAAGGCCCCCAATTCTCAAAAGCCCAGCCTTCTGCTGCCCCTGCCCTGCTTCACCACGGTTGATGATATAAATCCTGCATTGCCTTAATGACCCTACACTCTGGGAATTATGGTATAATCCTTACTATGGGTAATGCAGGATTTAAACCATCAGCCGTAGACTCTAAACCCTAAACCCGAGACCTCCGACAACATCTCTGAAGACGGGGTTTGGTAAAGACGCTTGCCAACATGAGCCCCGCCCCGTAGACAGGATGGGTTTCGTAGAGCTCCTGATTGCCCAAAAGTCTAGAACCCCCCTAGAGTAACCCTGAAGACCTATCAGCCCCATAGACACCAATTACATGCACAAACTCCTGTAGAAACCCTTACCCTATGGGTCCATGTACTCAATGTACTCAAACAGTATTTACATTGGCCTTAACGTAGTCTCTATTTAGGTACTTTGGGGCCTCAGTATATACTATTTGGGTACATGGACCATTCGGGTAATGTCATCCCTTTTGAAAGGATCTTCTGTAGTATAGGGGCCTTTATAATTAGAATAGGGTTTTGGGGCCCATTATACTATACTATAAGAAGGAACACCCAAAATTGATGCGGACCATAGAGTCAACAGATGCGTCCCAAAAATCATGCATTAAATTCGAAAGGAGGAACGAGCCTGCAGATGAAGGTAACGCTGCGCTTCAGGGCATCAGCAATCTGCATGTCACGCCCTCGACGCAGTGTGCACTCGCAGAGAGTCCGCGGCGCCGAAATCTGCCAGCAAACTGAACATTTGAGGCTAGAGGGATTTAACCGGCCGAGCTCAGCCGGAAAACCGTCCCGGATTCGCCATGAAACAAAACCAAAACAGCAAGTGGCCCTCACTGCACCATGAATAACCACGTATGCAACGAGGGGACACCGCGTAAACCTGTGACTAGCAACCCGTGCCACCACCTGGGTCAAAACAGGCATGATGGCAGGGATACGATGGCACAAGATTCGTGCAGAACTCAGTTGCACCAATCCGTCAAAACGCTGTGGTGCAGTCTTGCCCATACAATAGTCTAGCAACACCAAGCATTCCAGCCAAGGGCATCCCAAGCTGGGCGACTTCTGCGAACCCTGAAACCACCTGCAGCTGCCGATGAGCTGCCCGACTCGACCAAGGATCGATTCCGCGATCTTTCCCACACTCGCATACCGTCCACGATCGAAGTTCTGTGCTGCAGCCTTCTTCTTCGCAGAGACCGGCTCAGGAAGGAAACTTTCACGAGCAATAGTGTCACTAAACAATGTGTTGGAGGAAACATTCCCATCACGAAGCTTGTCGAAAGGCAACTGTCCGTTGCGATACATACCATGGCGGAGGCCGAAGAGCTCCCAACAGACATTGCCGATCCCCGAACGTGTTTCCCTGCCGTGTGTCTCGGTCGTGCCCTTGGCACCAAGATTGCTCAGGTGAGGGAAAGGATACCTGCGACCGTCCGTCGCGTCCGTATCCTCCGTGTGCGACGAGTGCAGCACCGCTTGCTTTCCAATAGGCTCCCGAATGCCTCGCCAACACGCCGAACAGCAGATGTCATCGGAAAGCTGGGTGTAAAGTTGCCTGCCACACCTGCGGCAAGCAAAAGAATCACCGATGGCGGAAACGCTGCTCACCAATGTATGGATCGCGCAGCTGTGCCAGCTTGTGGCCAGGCAGCTTCATGATACCATACCCAACCGTCTGCTGCAGGAAAACCTGTTCAGCAAACCGTTTTATGTCCGATCGCCTGTGGTAAAAGACGGTTCCCAACCGTAGTTGCAAGGCATGGCGGAGAGCGCGCAGCGACACAGCCCCTTGCTCAAACAAATACGGACTTCCGTAATCGCTGCCGTATCTAACACGCTTCTGTTCCCAACCAGTGTCCATGGCAGGGCCACAAAACGTGAAGCACTGGGGCCTACAGCAATCGCTCGCTGGTGAGCGTTTTCTGGGCCCTGCTCTGGAGCCAAAATGGCTACGGACCCCAAAATAGTTTGGTAATTATTTAAATATTTAGGCCCCTACAGTATATGTTATATGCTTAGGAACCTACCCTTAATTAACCCAAAACCCAAAGCCCTAAAGCCTAAACCCTATATTATAGAACCCCCAGAATACCCCTTATAGTAATCCTTATAGACCTCTTTCAAAGGAACCCTTAAAGGAACCCTTAGGGGCTCCTGTCTGGTCCACTCCTTTGCTGCCCATGCCTCGTCTGGGTTCTTCTTAAAGAATGTACAATAAGTTCCCGTAATTTAGGGTTCCTTTACGGGTTCCACAAGGGTTTAGGGTTTAAGGTATTTGGGGTTCTATATGGGCTTATGCTTAGGGGTTAAGGAATTTAATTTAAGCTACCAAAATAAGGAAACCCTGTCATTTACTATAGATCCCTATTATGCGAGTACCTTAAAATTAAATTCCCCAACAAGAGCCCAGTCGTTGACTTCGGATTTCAGCTTTGCGGTTTGGAGCTCAAGGCCTGGGCTGACCCAGAGGGTCCATATACACAACAATGATGGAATTAGGTCCCCAATACCATAATAGGGATGGTCTTTTGGGACCGGATTCCATGATGGTAGCGTAGATGGACCCTCTGGGTGAGGGTTTAACCAGAAAGCCCAATGTTGCTTAATTCAGGAATCTACCTTAAATTATGGGGTGCCTTAAAAGTATGATTTAAGGTATACTCTTGGGGTTCAGGCTTTATAGGCTTGAGGGTTTAGGAAGGCGTTTGGCTGAGCTGGAGGCCTTGGAAGCCTCTGGGCTTCCGGCTTTTGATGCTGTGTGCCTGTATTTTTTCGGGTCCCAAGGGGTCCTTGGTATGTTACCAGGGATACTTCCCCAACTCTTAATACTAAATTCCTGATATAGTTCATGGTTGGGATAGGATTTAAAATGTACATCTCTATTCCTTATTGGCTTTAAGTACCCATGAAATGTAAAATGTTACCCAACTATGACAAAGAATACAGACACGGCGCCTTCCACTGTCTAGGTGCTTTGGACCCTTCTTTGGGGATTGACAGAAGGGCTTAAATGTGTTTTTAACAACACGGTTGATGATATAAATCCTGCATTACCCATAAGGAATATACCATACTTCCCATAGTCTAGGGCCATTAAGGTAATGCAGGATATATATATATATATATCATCAACGATATTTTGGATAAGGAAGAGCTTTATCCTAAGCTCCACCTGGACCCTAAAGAACCTGCCTTTTTCGGGTTCCTTATTATGACTCTTCCTTAGAAAAGTCCTCAACATGTAGGTCCGTTTCCATTCCATATTAGGGTTTATGCCAAGAAGCCACGAAAAAGCAGGTTTTGATAGGTTAAGTTACCCTGTTGAGTAGCTGGGGGGGTTTAGGGCTCATATGTCATACATCTAGGCCCTTGGAAGGGGCAGGGCTGCATAAATCTTGCGTATCTCCTGGTTTCTGTCACCCAAATCCTATCGTGAGTTTCAGAAGAAGCGAAGTCCTAGAGAGAGCCCCAAAGCCCTGTATGCATGTGCAAGGCCTACCGTCTGCACCCCAAGCAGCGCCTAAAGCTTCCAAGCCCTGAGCTCTTTCAGATGCTGAACCATACAATTACAAGGGTTTAGGGTTTAGGGTTTAGGGTTTAGCTGAACCAAAAGCTGTGGGATCAACAGTTATAAAGGAACCTGCGGCTTCAGGAAATCATATTCCAGGGATCACGGCAACAAGCTAGCAGTAGCCGGCGGCTTCTCTCTAAACCCTAAACCGGCTATCACTCTAATAAAACCTGAAAGCCCTAAACCGTATACACCCGAAACCCTCGACCCTGAACTCTATACCCCGGCAGGTAGCACTCGTCAACCAGTTGCTGATATGGATAGTTCTATGGACTAGGATCCCTTTGGGGGTCGTGCTGTAGGTTGCCGTACTACTTTGGGGATTTAGAGAACTATCCCTGTGAAGACTAGGGGTGTTGGGCTCTCTTTGCCGGGCTGGAGTGTGCATTTGGGAGCCGTTAAATTAGGTTCCTGAATAGCCCCTGTATAATAAGGGTACCCTTGTTCCTACTCTTTGGTTTTAATAAGGAGACCCTAGACGAAAAAGGGCAAAAGGGTACTACTCAGGAACCTGACCCTAAACCCCCATAGTATAGATCCCTTATAGAACCCTTTCAGGAACCCTTTAAGGGTTCTATAAGGGATCTATACTATTAGTAAAGGTCCAGATGCCGGTGGAGGAGGTGGGAGTCTCTCCGAGTGGGGCCACAAAGTGGGAGAAGTCCTGATACTCGCGGATGCCAACCTCGGCTGCGGTTGAGGGGTTTAGGGTTTATATCTTGGGGTATGATATAAACCCACGTCGGGGTGAGAGTGCTCATAGTCTCACTCAGAAGTATAGGATTGGGGTGTGTAGGTCATTGTAGGTGAAGGAAAACTGGCCTAGGGCTCAATGAGTTCAGGCTTCTGGCCTTTCGCACGCTTTGTCTAGGGCCCATATAGGGTTTGGGCCCCAAACTTTGGGGTCGTTTTGTTATTCCTTGGTGAGGAAGCAAGCAGAAGGAGAGTCTTGCCAAACGGCTCAACCCAGAAACCAAAACCCCAAAGCCCCCAAACGGTAACACAATCCCATGCAAACGCTGCATCAAACCTGGAACAGAAACTCTGCTAACAAAAAGATGCACTCATACGGCTGATGGACAAAATCCTGCATTACCCATTATAAGCAATATACCATAATTCCCATAGTTTAGGGTCCTTAGGGTCATGCAGGATTTTGTCCATCAACAGTACCGGACTCATACCCCAAAACCACGTGACGCGAAGCACTCCCCTTAAACCCTGAACCAATCTCAGGCCCTAACCTCTAAACCTTACCCGTGACATGCTCGTTTTCATCGTAATGAAACCCTGCGTGACCCTTGAAGACTAGCTCTTCTGGAATACCTGTCAAGGTCCCGAACCCCGAAACTAAACCCTGTAAACCCAAGAACCCAGAACCTGCAAGCCCGAAACCCGATATGGACCCTGAACCCAGCGGACGACACGTTTACAATAATCCTAAACCGTAAAGCACAGAACCCTAAACCCCATAAGTCCTCAACCCGAAACTACTACCGGACCCTTACAGAACCCTTATACCTGTGCTACCCATACAGGAACACTCCTAGACTCCGAGAATCTTGTAAAGCAACCCTAGATTCACCGACGAGATGCTAAATTCTATCCAAAAACCCGAAACCCGAAACCCCTACACCCTAAACCAGGAACGCTAAACCCTTCCCCGGCGAGAGGCTAAATACCGGGATTCGCCTCCAGCCCTCTCAAAGCGGAGGTGGAGCCTTTGCTTCAGGGCTTGCTCTGTTAGGGCTTCTCGGCACGCACACACAGATATGTATGCATTTATGCTGTATGTATGTATCTACGTATGTACGTACTGTTAACATACATATTTATTTGTTTGTTGCTTATGGTTAAGCCACGTATATACATATAAATGTATGTGTGTACATCTAAAAACAATATACATATACATACACCTATATATACATATACGTATATGGACATACAGTCATATACAGCTATATATACATATATATATACACATACATGTACATATACATATATATATGCCAGTATGTATGCATGCATGCGCATCGGTAGGTAGATAGGTACGTAGGTCGGTAGGTGGGTGGGCGGGTGGGTGGGTGGGTAGGTAGGTAGGTAAGCAGGTGAGTGGGTATACGGACGATGGACGAATATGGATGCAGTGTTGCTGTTATCATGCTTCTTTCTACGGATATTTCTGTTGCTAGTGCTGTTGTTGTTGTTGCTGTTATTGTTATGCCTGCTATTATAACTGTTAATGTTAACAGCAGAGTTGATGCCAATGCTACATGTAATGTAATTTTAACTTGTAGTGAGTTTTGCTAGATATATTGTTCCCCAGCACGGAAACTCCCAGCCCTTAAACCTTCAAAGGGGACGCTCTGCGTCCAAAGCCCTGAATCCTCATTTCGCGGCCCCAAACCCTAAGCCTAAGCCATGGTTTTTCTTATACACCCTTAATGCTAACTCCTATCGCCTGCAGGCATCCTCAACCATCAAAAGCCCGAAAACCGCAATGCCCTTAGCAAGCAGCTCAACATGCAGAGGCCAGAAAGACGAAACATGGTACAATCGACCCACGTTTTCCAGGTTCATCCAGGTTCCAACTTGATGGCCTCTAGCGACATACCGGCGTCCAAACAATAACATTCACATGAAGATTCAATCTAACGCTAAGATATGTTGGAGACTAACATGAACATGAGGACTAGGGTTTGGGGTTTAAGGCTCTGAAACCAACTGCCAAACCCTACCTCAATGTCCTGGCTCTTAAACCCATGGTTTCTGCCTTCTAACATACACTGCAAACCCAAACCCTAAACCGCGCGGCTTTTGCAGTCGACGCTCGAGATGTTGTTCAGGGGTCTTAGGGTTTAGGGGCGCCCAAAGCCGTGAGCCCGAAACCCTTAAACCCACAACCCCCTAACACCAACAAACAAATCCCATAAGTCCCATGAGTCTTCGTGCCATGTAAATCCGAAAGCCCCTCCAGGGTTTTCTGGTTAAAGGAAGTTTTCTAGAGTTTAGGGTTTAGGGATCTTAAACACCCAAGGCAGAATGCCAAATCTGGACCCTGAACTCAGAGCCAAGCGGCAGCTCAACTTTCATGGCATTCCCCAAAGCATCTTGCAGGCTTGCATTTAGGGCCATTGCCTCGGACAGCTTCGGACTTTTCAGGATTCCCTGCAAGGTTTCGGCTTCGGGGTTTAGGGTTGCAGTCGAGTCAGGGCTCCCTTTCCTACTTGTCCAGTATCCTCTGGAACTATTGGTTAGGGTTTAGGGTTTAGGGTTTAGGGTCCAGTATCCTCTGGAACTGTTGGTTAACCTTTGGGAGTATATATTTGGGATAATACGGTAAACCCCGTAGAGTTGGAAACCGGATTAAGGCCAAATAGTGCTGGGATTCCCTATGCATTACTCTTAAGGATTGAGGCTATTGGGTTTCCAACTTTCGGGCTTCTACTGTATAGGGAGTATAGTACACCAAAAAGGTTACAGTAGAAGCCAGAGAGCTGGAACATCATTAGCCTCCTGCCCTTAAAGTAAGGAATCCCAGCATGAATCATCCTAAATCTATGTTCCAACTTTCTGGGGTTCACTGCAAACCTTTCAGAAAGCCCTTAGAGTAACCCTCTTATCCTTAATGTTAAACCTTTCAACAGCCCTTATAGTAGGCCGTTTATAGAACCCTCAAAGGAACCCCTAACCGGATTATAGTACACCAGAAAGGTTAAAGGTTACCGATACTCTACGACTCGGCCTTTGTGTTGGCCGTCACAGCTCAAGGTTTAGAGCCTAAACCCTGAACCCTAAACCCTAAACCGTAGTTTAGAGTCTATCGAAATACTAGACCCTAAACCCGTTAGGATTAGGAAGCTTTTGTGGGCTCTAGACTCTAGCCTTGGGAGAGGATGATTACTTGGAGGGTCGGGGGGCTAGTAAGTCGGTAGTTCGAAGACTTATAAGTGCCCTAAAAGGGGTCCTACTTGGGGCTATGATACTTGCAATTGCTGCAAGTCTACAAAAACAGCTGCTTACTAAGCCCCCCGACCCTCCAAGTAACCTCTATAAGGGCAGTTCTCTACAGTAGTGTCCCTTTTGGGGTCCCTTCAAAAAGGGGCGCCGTACTATATTTGGGACTGAACATGGGACCCAAATATAAGGAACCACCCACATGGATTTAGATTTTGGGGGTCTTCGGCGGATAGGTGGTTAGGATCCTGTAGTATACAGGCGGGGTTTAGGGTTTAGGGTTTAGGGTTGGGTTTAGGGTTTAGGGTTTAGTTTTTTTTTTTTGAGGGCCCTTTTCCAACTGCAGGTACAGCAAGGGTTTAGGGTTTAGGGTTTAGGGATAACCCAGAACAGGAGCTACAATGGAGACTATATCCCATCCTCAGCCCAAAACCTGCGACTACAAATCCTAAATCCGGAATTCTAAGCATCCCAAGCTCTAAACTTCCTAAACTCTCGACACCCTTAACCCTAAACCCCAGAGTAACCATACTTAGCCATACTTCCTAAACTCTCGAGACCTAAGGCCCGTCGGATTTCTGCTCTGTAAATTCTACAAGGAGCTGGTAATGTGCTGCAAGCGCTAGCAGACAGCGCATCTCGGACGTGCTTCCGGTCTTCTGGGTTGAAGTAGCCCAGAAAGTCCTAGGGCAAAAGAGACCTTTAGAACCTCGACTCTGCGAAACACAACCCGAAGGGTCCATGTAGCCAAATAGTAAGGGTTTAGGGTTTATATGCTTTGGTCTTAAACTGGTCCTTATTCAGGTACACTGGGGCCAAAGTATATTCTATTTAGGTACATAGACCCTTGGGGCACATGCCCTAGAAAATAGTAGGACTCCGTTGGTGGAGTCTTTTTTTTGGGGCCCAAGGGCCTCGGGCTTCCAGGTTTTGTGGTTTAGGGTTTGGGTTTTGACCGTTTTGACTTAAAGCTCAGAAAATGTTGTAGAAGTTCTCAGAGACTTGCCGCGGCAAGGACCCTATGCAGCTCAAGTATGGTTTGTTTTGGTATCCAACAGACCACAGGCCTGCACTCCCTGAAATGAGGCAAAGTCAGTCCGAACTACCAAAAACATAGCCTGCTAATAATTACTACTACTACGACGACGACTACTACTACGAACAACCCTGCGGCCTGCAACCTACAAAAAAAGTGCTGGGCAAGAGACTTGTGTAGGGTTTTATGTTTGGCGGATGGCTCACCCAAAGTGCCTATATATGGACTACTTGAGGCCGAAGTATATACTCTATGAGTACATGCCCCCTCTGGGGAAACCTGAACCCGGAGCGAAGCTAGGCTTGGACGTACGATCGCAGTGCCAAGCACTTGCGAGACTCAACTTGCTAAAACCCCTTGCATCGTGCCCTTAGGGTTAACCCTGAACTTTGTTCTGGACCCCAAGAAACCTTCCTGTTTAGGGTTTCTAACATGATTTCCATATCTAACTCCTCAAAGGTAGGAAATTCAGGGTTAAGGTAAACCCTACCCACAGGCCCCAAAGTAGTTCCTTTTTGGGATTACCATATAGAATTCTAAATATGAACCCCCAAAAGGAACTACTTTGGGGCCTTTGGGTAATTCGAAGTTCACTTCGTCACCACTACTTGAATGCTCGACTTCGTACCTCCACAGGTTCCCAGCTGTAAACGGAAAGCTGAAAGAGTTTGGCTGTCTAGTACTGTTGATGGACAAAATCCTGCATTACCCATTATATCGAATATACCATAATTCCCATAGTTTAGGTCCTTAGGGTCATGCAGGATTTTGTCCATCAGCCGTAGGACACCCCAAGGGCCCTTAAATAGAACCCTTATGGCCCTTCATAGTGGGTATTTAGGGTCTATAATAGAGGGTAGTTGGGGGTCTAGGTAGTAGGGAAGACTTTACGATCGGGATCTAAGAATGGAAACCGGCAACGGACAGAATTCCATTCCCAATTCCGGATCGCTCCTAAACCGAAAACCCTGTGTGTGATACCCTATAACTTTAGTCAGGGTCCTTTCCGGCAAGATTGGCTCCTGCTGCACCATAGCCATGCAATAGTAAGGTGGAGAGGGGCGCGGAGTTCTCCGTGAGCTGGAGGGAATCCTTCGTCAGGCTCCGGGCTTGGGGATGTAAGGCTTGTGAGTTCAATCCTTGGAGGTTTAGGGTTTAGGGGTTTAGGGGTTTAGGGGTTTAGGGGTTTAGGGTTTTTGGAGGTGGGGGCTTTCAAGGAATTGAAGTTTAAGGGCTATGGGGTTGGGGGCTGTAGGGGTCTTTAGGGTTTGGAGCTCTATAAAGGAGTTTAGAGCTATAAGTCAGGGCTTCTGGATGCCGTAATCTGTGGGATCCGGTGATTGGAAGATCATGCAGTGAGAACCTTTTGATTCAAGGTTTAGGGCTTGTCCTGAGAGTGCAAAGGTTCTACTATGATTCATCCTTATTATAAGGACCCCAAAACAAGGTACCCCTAATTTTCGGAAACTCCCATATGGTAAAATTTAGGTTGATAGGGAAGCCGACGAAAGGCACTCGGACCCTTAAGGTTCCATATCGCGCTGCTTGTCTCAGCTGCCCTCCATGGTTATACTGACATCCAAGTCCATAGCCTAAACCATCCTAAACCCGAAACACCCGACTGCCTGAAGCCCCCGAAGAACCCGAAGCACTAGACAATCTCAAACCTCAAGTAGATCCAGCTGGGTGAAGACTCGAAGGCTAGTCATGAATAAACCCTACCCCCTAAACCCCCTGAACCGTTCGACTTTCAATGCTAACCGCTATGGACTCCGGACTCCCAGAAAGCCAAATACTCCATAATTAAGGCATATACCTTTAATTACAGGGGCCTTGATTGACATTATGATTTAAGGTAGATTCCATAATTACGTGGTCTTGGACTGTCTGGGCTTAATATTTTAAACACAAGCCCAAGTCGGTGCTGGGCGTCATCCAAAACCAGAACAGCATCGCATAGCCCGGTCCTGGGACATTGCAGGGCGTGAAGTATCGCTGTTCGGGTTTCCGGGTTTTAGATTTAGGGCCAGGCTCTGAACTAGTTGTACTTTGAGTTGAGGGTGTAGGGTTTGGGGTTTAAGGTCCTTAACCAACTTCAAAACCCCGACTCAAACAACTCTTGAGGTGCGGCGGTGAGCTGACTGATGCACTTTAGAGAATCACATTTCAGAGTTTGAGACCATGTTGCATATATACGCATGCATATATACAATGCTTAACTTTCCTATACTTTCCTAGTGAGCTAGTATATAGGAGTATTGCAAAATTGGCTTGGTGCGAGGTCCGAGACGATCGAAGATGCCGAGTCCCCTGCACTGATCTTTTGAAGTCGCTCACTGTGTATGTGCCGATTGTGCAGTTCCCGGGCTCAGCCCAGCCTCCTTGTGAGATCTCAGGCTGCTCACTGAACAAATCGGGGTTCTCTCGAGTCGCTTTCAGCTCTTGCAAGACGCCATCATCGAACAAGAACTACCTTAAACTACCAAACCCTACTTTTTTGTAGGTTCTTATCATAATCCCTAATATAGAATTTATAGGGATCCTACAAAAAAGTATGTAGGTTTTGGTAGGTTAAGGTAGAATTTAAGCCGACCCTATGCTCCACAGTGATGAACTCTCCCAGCACATTGCTGGGGGGGTCGACTAGCCGTGCCGGTGAAAGCGCACAGCAGAAACATCTGCCTTGTTCCGCGATGATCTGGGAGTTTCCGAAAATAGGGGCTACCTCATTTTGGGGTCCTTATAATAAGGATCCTACTATTTAGTGGTGCTTTAGGGTCCCCTATTTTCGGAAACTCCCATCTGTGTCAGGCGCACAAGCCTGATGCGGCTCACACGTGACAGCGGCAACGGATGCGCCGCTGGCTTCGTGACCCTTTGTCTGCGGGTGACACCATCCTTTGTGTTTGCCCCGCGATAGATGCTCTGCACCAGGCCCAAGTCTTCACTGCCATCCAGTTCTGTTTTCACAGAACTGGCAGGTTCTCGCTTCCAGTGCATTATTGTTCATTGGCATCCCAGCTTCCTTGTGCGGTTTACCTTCTGAGAGGAACACAACCCTTAAATCCCAAACCAAACCCTAAATCCTAAACCCTATATAATCCCTACCTGGGGATCCAAAAACCTACCGTTTTAAGGGTTCTACCCTCTAATTAAGGGGTTATAACCTATTATTTTGTAGGGTTTGGGGTCACAGGTAGACCCTAAAGCCTCATCCCTGGACCCTGGTCCCTAAACTAATACCCAAACCGTAAACCCTGATACAAAATCCCTTTTGCTAATCCCTGAACCCTAAACCCTCAAAAAAAAAAAAAATAGAAATTGCTTGTCGCTGCTTGCGTTGAACCCCCTAAACCGTGAATTGCAAACCCAACCACACTCAAAGCCCCAGCCCCAATCAGCCACAGCCCCCAGCCCGCCCCCAGCCCCCCCACAGGGTTTAGGGTTTAGGGTTTCCCCCCCGCCCAGCCCAAAATCAGGTTCCAGTCGCAAAACTCCCCGGCCCCTAGCCCGCCCCAGGTCCAAACTGTCGGTTTGAACTGGCACGCTCCAGCCTCCCAGCTCAGCAACTGAAAAACCAAGTTCAAAAAGGAAACCTGCTCAAAACTTTCGCTCGGACACTAATGCCTAATCCCTTCTTCCTAAAGCCCAATCCCTAAACCCTAAACCCTAAATACTAAAACCTAACCCTAAACTCTCAATCCCCGAAGAACCGGGCTGAAAGTCAGAAGGCAAAGGTGTTTCTGCCCCTTCACTGTGCAGGCGGGTATAGAACTTACCTGGACCCTAAAAAACCTTCCTTTTTCGGGTTCCTTAAGGTGATTTCCCTAAATAAGTCCAAAAACAGGTAGGCTATTCAGGGTTAAGGTAGGGTTTTAGTGCCGTGAGTTCTGTGCCAAGACTGATAGCTTTCGAGTTCAGGTTACCTGCTGATTTTGCTGCTACGGGAGCGGCTTCGAGCGCACCTTCTAGGAGGAATGCACCTGTTGCCAAAACCCTCACCCACAACCCTAAACCAGACCCCACCAAGTAGACTTGGGTTGCTTCCGAATTACGACACCAGTAAGACTCCATTTACTAGCTGGTTCTTAGTAGGGAACGGGGGAAGGGGTTACGGGGACGATTATTGGGGATTATATAGGGACTACTACAGAGATCCATTCCTCCATTCCCTACTACGCACCAAGGAGTTTAGGGATGAACCCGGAGCGAGCCTGCTCTTTGAAAAGAAGCCTAAGCTCGGAAAACCAAGGCAAGCAATCAACCCCAGAGCCTACAGTATAGGGTTTAGGGTTTAGGGTTTATAGGGTTTAGGGTTTAGGGTTTATCCACGTCCTGGTTGGGGGAGGTTAACCTCATTCCCTTTCGAGGAGCGAAGCAATGCTTACATATGCGGAACATCCCTCTCTCTTCGGATCGACTAACCAACCTAGACCAAACACAAATCAATTCCTGGGCCCTGATTGTTCAATGCTGCAAGACGCTTGCCCGAAACCATCAACTAGAATCTCCACAAGCACTCTTACCCCGAGGGTCTTTGATCCCTCGCACTCCCAAGGTTCTAAGTACAAATACAGAAATTATATTTATATGCTTATATATATATATATGACCACATATGCATATACATATATATATATACATATATACACACACATAGATAGATAGAGGTTTGTCTATATAAATACAAACTGGTAGATCGACCCTTTGGGACTTCCAAGCTTCAACAGTCTGCAGACGGCGGACAGCTCCACCGAACCTTGCCGGATGGAACGTTGACAGCTTCGGGTTTAGGGTTTAGGGTTTAGGTTTTTTTTTTGAGGGGCTTCGGGTTTAGGGATTTCTCGAAGGCTCGGGGGTGGCTCTGGTTCAGAAGAGCTTCGGGTTTAGGGATTTCTTGAAGGTTCGGGGGCAGCTCTGGTTCAAGCTTTACCTAAATTGCTAGTTCAGCCCACCTGCTTGTCATAACCCCGAATCCGGCAGTTGAGCCAAATGTTAAAACGACTTCTGCAGGTTTGGAGTCAAGGGTTTCCTTTTTCAAGGTCTCGGATCAAACCCGAACCGCCAAGATGTCCTAAACCGAAGACCCTACACCCTATGGCATACCGTCTAGGAACGGTAGAAGCCCTGAACCCAAACTCGATAGGGTAGCATTGATACATGGTAGAAGCCCTGAACCCGCATAACTCAAAGCCCAAGGCCCTGAGCCCTAAAACCTAAAACACTAAACCTCAAACCCTTAAAAACCCCGGAACCTTAAAACCCCAAGCCCTAAACCCTAAAAACCTAAGGCCCTAAACCCTGAAGCCCTGCCAGATTTGAAAGCTCCAAAAAAGAAGGGCAGGCTTTAGTCTCAAACCCTTCACGGCAAGCCCGAAACTAAACTTCACAGAAAAGCCAACACACCTCAATTAAGGAATATGCCTTAGATAGGGGCCTTAACTACGGATTATGCCTTAAATGATAGGGGCCTTAATTACGGATTATGCCTCAAATGATAGGGGCTTTATTTAAGGAATATACCTCAAATGATATATTACATGATGATTTACGACATATTTCTTACTTGAGGGGTCTTGGGCTCCCTGAGGCCCTTTCGGACTTCGGGTTTAGGATTTAGGGGTTTAGGGGTTTAGGGGGTTAGGGTTTTAGGGGGTTTAGGGGGTTAGGGCTTAGGGGGCAGTGGTAGAGAAGCATACGAAGTAACGTAGCGGCGTTGGCTTTAGTTTTCTGCTTTGACGGGGTCGGGTTAGGGTTTAGGAATGGCTTTGCGGGGGAGCTAAGGAGGGAAGGAGGAGAAGCAACGAAACCGACATGGAACAGCCTAAAGCTCCCTCAAGCCAAAACTGGGATACAGGGCTGATACCCCTACTTCGTTGCTGAGTTCATACGCCCCAAAAAGTGTACACTTTCAGTTTTATAGTGGGTGATATTATCCCCAAAAGTGTAAAGTGTATCCACTCAGCTACTAAGCCCCTAATAGGGACCTGATTAGGGTCAAATTAAACGAGGCCTAAACGGCCTAGATAATGAAGTATGGTCTCCAATCCCCCTCCCCGCTACCCCCCTAAGGGTCCCTAAGATTCACACCAGAAACCCTGAAATCTAAACCGTCCCCCCTTGAACACACAGCAAGCCCCTAAAATCCCAAGCAGAAGTCTGAATGCTTTTAGGGTTTAGGGTTTAGGGCTTAGACTATGGAGTTGTGGGCTTCTAAAAGCTTACATTCAGGAACCCTCAGCGACACTCTTACGTATCCTTCAGACCCCTCTATGTCACAATATACCCTAAGCCCCCAAACCTGCATCCAAAGGACTGAGGACGCATGCATGTAACACCAGTAGCACCTGTAGCAGCCCTGCAAGCAAACAAGGACCCTTGGGATGCATGTAAGGCCTGCACCCAATGGAAGACCATAACAAGTGATAATATGCCCTTACCCTATGGGTCCATGTACCCAAAGAGTATATACTTTGGTCTTAAAGTAGTCCCTATTTAATTACTTTGGGGCCAAAGTATATACTACTCTGTTGGGTACATGGATCCTTGGGGTTACAGCTCCAGCATGATGCTATGATAAGATATACCCAAAACTCGAGTTCAATACTTCAGGCCCCGATGTTAACACATGAAGCCCTAAATCCTAAACCCTAGACCTTAAACCCTTAACCCTAAACCCTAATGCAAGGAAGGGCGAGGGACTGCTATGGAGGTTGATCCCCATCCGGGCATTCGCCCACAGCCTCTGCAGAGCTAGGGTTTACGCATAGGGCCCAAAGTAGTTCCTTTTTGGGGGTTCATATTTAGAATTCTCTAAGGTAATCCCAAAAGGAACTACTTTGGGGCCTATGGGTAGGGTGTAGGGTTTAGACTTTTCTTCGTTTCTTCAGCGAGCCCAGGTTGCCGCATCATCACTATCAGGGGACGAGGTTCCGTAGTAACCCCTTAATAACAACGAGTACCCTTCTTCCTAATTTTCAGCTTTGATACAAGGAGACCCCAAACCGAAAAGGGCAAAAGGATACTATTCAGGAACCTAGGGGATGTGTCACACAAGCAGAACGGCATGCCCTGTCTATCCACAAAGCTGGACTTGTGATTCTATGCATGTATATAAGCACACATACATCTACATTTTCGTTATTAGATGGGGTCATTGTGCCTATTGTTGTGCTTATTCTTAATCTGATTACCATTGTCATTAAAGCCCAAAGCCCTAAGCCTAACCCTCGACGGCATTCGGTACCACTAACATCGCTGACGCCAGGTGAAGGGATGTTCGGATCGTTTAGAAGTTTCGCGTTGCCTTGGATGTTGCGGGGCTCACCTTCCAATCATGGGTTTAGGGTTTAGGGCCAGTTTAGGGTTTAAAGGTTTAGAAGGTTAGGATTTTTTGGGTGATAACCTTCGAATACCGGATCGGATTAGTTAAAGTTGCCCAGTGGAGACAGTGCGAGACACATAACATGAGCTGTACACAGGGAGAAAATTGTGTCTCTACGGGCCCGTGGACTAAACAAGCCATGACTACAGGCCAGCGGGAGAGGCCTAATAAGCCCAGCAAGCTGGCCGAAAGCAAGGCCAACGAGGCTGCCGTGTGCTCAATTACAAAGTTCAAGGACCTTAACCCAAACAAAGCTTGCAGTGTTAGGCATGAGAGCATGGTATCCATATGCGCATTGAGTCTGTCAATCCCAAAGACGGAACGCCAAACCGCGTACCCCAAATCCTACACGTTACAAGGGCTATGCACGATGCTTCGTGGGTCGATAGCGAAGAACTTGAACACCAGCGCCTCTCCTTCGCTCGAACAAACGACATCGTCTCGTCTCAAGGAAACCAAGACCGCATATCCATGCATCTGATAGCTTGTAACCAAGAGCCCCAACTCTGAACCCCTCACAGGGCCCTAGTAAGCCCTAGCCCCTGAACCCTAAAACCTAAACGCCCTAAACCCTAAACCCCTAACTCTGCAAGTCAGCGGCTGCCACCTGACCACGAAACAGGTAAAAAGCAGCAGGAGGAGGTCTGTCACTTCTACGCCGATCAGACCATTCCTCGGGATGCTGCACTTCGAGCCTGAGGCTCCTGCAGGCTCCGGCTCTTCCGTGTGTATGTGTTTCTACATACATACATACATACATGCATATGTACTTAAATATGTATGTATGTATGTATGTAAGCATACGTACGTATGTATGTAAGTACGTATGTGCGTATATACACACACATATGTACGTATGTAGGTAAATGTGTAGATATATACCATATATACATCTTTTACGGATTTGCTCTTTCCCCGGCACTCTCTCTCTCTCTCTCCCTCGCTCTGTCTCTGTCTCTCTCCCTCTCTCTCTCCCTCCCTCCTTTCCTGCCTCCCTCCGTCCCTCCCTCCTGCTCTCCCTCTCTCTCTCTCTCTCCCTCTCTCTCTCTCTCTCTCTCTCTCTTGCTCCCTCTCTTTCTCCCTCTCTGTCTGCCTCTCTTCCTCCCTTCCTCCCTTCCCCTCTCCCTCCCTCCCGGCTTCCCTCGCTCTCTCTCTCTCTCTCTCTCTCTGTCTCTCTCTCTCTCTCTCTCGCTCTCTCCCTCTCTCTTTCTCAATGCTGGAGGTTCGGGCAAGACTCGATATCCGCACAGGGTCACAGCTGGCTGTTGGCTGAGAGCTGAGATTACCCTAATCTACTGTAGGTCTGAGACCCTCAGCCTCTACCCCAAGCAGTGTTTCTGGTATCAACCGGATTTGAGTTCAAGTGCTCCGCTCAGTCATTACCGCCTCGGTGCTAAGCCGCGGTTCAGCTTGCCTCGCGTGACAAGGTTTGGGGAAGCTTAAATGGATCTGAACTCGAAACCCTAAACCCTCAATGTGCCGCGGTTTGATGCCTCACAGGTTGACACTTCAGGATTTAGGTCACCACGTGGCTATGACATGGCCCAAGGGCTTAGCAGGTAGCTCTCTGGATGTATGCTTAGACCCTCATCTGCGGACATGAAACCGTAGGTGTTCAAGTTCATGCGCAGTTGCAGTTGTTGCGTGTATGTGCAGTGATGTGAGTCTGTATGTGTGCCGGCAATAATATAAGGACTGCGCACCATGCACCTACATACATGCATGCATGCATGCATGCATACACACGTGCACACACGTGCCAAGCTGCACTTGCTCGGGTGTCTTGTGAAGCGTGACATCGTAAATGACCATGGCAGAGAAAGCCGTATTTCCCACAACGGCCAGCGCCTGACTTTCAAATATCAGGGAAAACAAGGTTTAACGTTTAAGACTAGCACCAAATCAGAAGCATCCTAAAAGGTAAAAACTTGGTGCTGGAGAGCTAAGGTGCAAAATGCTTTGTGGTCACCCCCAGAATCAGTCGTGACAGTGACAGCTTCAACGAATTCGTATCGATGTATCCACAAGGGTCGATCGCCAACACCCACAGCAGAATGCCATTGAAAAAGAGATACCTTGGAAGGCGCTATGAAAGACGGAGGCAGGGGGTGTATGAAGCAACAACAAGAACAATCGCTCGAATGAAAAGGTACGGTCGGCTGGGGTGAGAAACAAGGCTACGCAGAAAGCCTACTAATATGTCCACAGGGCCGTGCATCTAGTAGTCTTGGCGATGCCAGCCATCTGCAGTGAAGAAAGATCAGGCAGGCCGGTATCGAAACCAGGAGGCAAACGTCGTAGCTTTTCCATTTGATGGCCTCCGTCCCTCCCAGCGACCATTGCCACTGGATGATGAAGCACCGATACAGCGACATCACTAGAAAAAGCACCACCATGCTCCTGGGCAAAAAAGCAGCCCTGCTGGGAGTCTGAGGGGATCTAGTAAGTAGCTAGACTGTAAGGTCTCTAGTTGAGGTTTGATTCTTGGTTATGCTCCTAGCCAGTTACCTATATGTTTATGTGCTTTTTGGCTCGTTGATACAATGATCTATCTGCTAATTCACATGTTCATGTACTTATAACTCGCCCTGGTACATCATATGAGTAAGCGTCACAACAAGCCACTGAACAAATAACTTTTGCATTTATTAAACATCTACATACAGATGTATATAGCCATAAATGCATTGTGCACTTTGTCCACTCTCTCTCTCTCTATTTGAAGGTCGCTGCAGACTTGCCACGGCCATGTGCTTGAAGAGCTTCAGTCAGGGAAAGAAACTCCCTAAATCCCATAAACTAAACCGGCTTTCCCTGCTTCTCTGCCGCCAGTAACTAACAATAACAATGATAATATGAATACGACGAAGAAGCATCAACAACAATAATACGACCGGCCAGGCTGCAAGGAGATGTTGTGCAAAGTCCTTGGCATGCGGCATGGATCATGTGCTGACTGGCACCCTAGCTCGACATGTTTATGATTCCGTATCAAAATACAAGCCCAAGCCTAAACCCTAAATACTGACCCAACTATGGGGGCCTTAACTACAATAGGGTTTTGGGGCCCATTATACTATACTCATAATCAGGAAACCCCAAAATAGAATTGAAAGTTATTTTAAGCCCCTGTATTGAAGCCGAAGTCCCAAAACCAAGAAACACTAACGCCCTGAAACACGCCCGAACCCTCGGATCGCATCTACTTTTTGACTGAGCTCGTCCCAGGAGCAAAGCCTAAAACCTGGACGTAAAGAGGCCCCGGCTAGCCTTTAAGGCTTTAGGGGTTTAAGGTTCATAGGATTTTTTCGCTAGCTGCGCATGGCGTATTTGCAAAAGGAACCTTCAATACAATACACGTTCCTTTTTGTGCGGAGTTTCAATATGTATGCAGATATCCCCTGCAGCTTCTTTCAGGATCCTGCTTCTGAAGGTTCAGCATAGGTTTGTCTGTTCCCGACCGGTCCAGGTACTGTTCGCGGGGATACTTCCCCAAATCATAAAAGACACTCCCGATACAGAAATCTTACACTTTAAAAATTTCACTACGCTTTGGGGCTTTCTGAAACTCCCAGATGGAAAGATCTGCAAGATCATGTCTGAACTGTGTAGGAGATTGCGAGACTTTCGATAACATGGGTACATGGACACTTGTATCGGGGTCCCTTAAGGGGTCCCCCAAGGGCTCCCCCAGAACCCTAAACCCTAAAAGAGGTCCTTTCAGGGCTCCGAAAAGGGGGTCCCTTAAGGGGTCCTTTTACGGACTCCTTTAAGGTGGTCCTTTAAGGGCTCCGTTACGGGGTCCTTTACAGAAGCGCGTTTTGGGGTAACACAGTCATGGTGCACGTAAAACCGGTCGGCCACAGCTCGCCTGTGCTTTGGGTTTTAGGGTGTCTGGCTTTGGGCTTTATGGGTTTGGGGTTTAGGGTTTTATGGGTATTCGAGGAAACCTACTGTTGTAAGGGCTATACACATGAATTAAGGGGTCATAGCCTACTATTTTGTAAGGGTTTTGGAGGTACAGGGAGGGCCTATGTGGGGTATCGATGGTTGAAAGTAAAAGTTCCTGCTGCTTCCAAATTTAAGCTATTACCAACTAGTCATCTCATTCATTTCATTCGCTTCAGTCATTTCACTCATTTCAATCGTTTCAGTCAATTCATTTATGTCATATCGCATCATATCATATCACATCATGTCATGTCATATCGCTCCATTTCATTCAGTCATTTATTCAATCATCTATTTATTCATTCATTCATTCATTCATTCATTCACTCCTTCATGCCAGTCATTCATCCATTCATTCGTTTGCATTCATTTCTTCCTTCCTTCCTTCCTTCCTTCCCGTCTTCCTTCAATAGTTTTGCTCCTCAGCAGCTCCGCAATGCAGCAATCCCTCACTCCATCCTATCATCCATTCATTCATCCACTCAGTCAGTCGTCCATTCAGTCGTTATGTGTTGCTCTTATGTCGAAGACACTGGTAGCCCAGCATTTGATGGCACGTCCTGCTGTCTACTTCCTTAGAACGATGAATGCGGCTGTACTATTTCAGTTACATCCCTGAGCCGCCTGAACCGAGACGCTTGAAGCTCAACAACTTCCAGTTCTCGTGCTAAGGGGCTTAGTTAAGGTTTAGGGTTTATTTCGGTCTTGGCCCTAAAATTCAAACCTGCACTCACCCTCCCCTCCTCCACCCCTCCCCAACACCAAAGCAGGCAAGCTGCTCACCCTCCCCTCCCCCACCCCTCCCCAACACCAAAGCAGGCAAGCTGCTGCAGCCGGACATCCTCCGCGTCTTTCCGGGGGCGCCAGTCGATCTGCTGCAAGAGGCTCACCCAGAAGGGGCCACCAGATGCCACCCCTGAGGCAGAACGATTCCCCAACTTTCAGGTGTAGGGTTGAGGGTTTAGGCAGAGAAGGGTTTAGGGTTTAGGGTTGAGGGTTTAGGCAGATAAGGGTTTAGGGTTTAGGGAACTTCATGCAAAGGATTCAGGTTCTTGAGCAGTTGTGCTGGCTGCGCTTCCGAATCTCAGTGGCGTCTCCCTAAACCCCCGGGCACCTATACCTCAAACTCCAAATGCTGCCCTAATGCTCCATGTACCCATATAGTATATACTTAGGCCTTAAAGTACCTATATAGGGACCCCTTTAAGCGTTACGCATCTACTATAAGGGTACATGGAGCCTTTGGGCTGTACCTCCTTGACCCTGCGTCCTCACCCTTAGTCACTTTAGTCGCTGAACACCAAACCCTTAAATCCTTCACCGCCCACAAAAGCCCAAGCCATGAACCCTAAACCCCAGAACCTTCACCCATACACCTTAAGCTCTATACCTCTTAAGCCTTATAGCATATTACGCTTAACATCTTATACACAAAAAATGTGTTTTTTTTGTAATGATGTATCAGGCTTCAGGGTTTTAGGCCGCAGACCCGGGGCTCTTAAGATCGCTCGCGGGGCTGCCAGTTTAAACACTGCCGGGCTTAGTATTCCAGGTTTCCATGTACCCAAATGAGAGTACCTAAATACCCTAAACCCTAAACCCTAAACCACCCTAAACCCTAAACCCTAAACCGACTACTTTAAGGCCAATGTATATACGGTTTGGGCACAGGGTTTAGGGCTGTAGGGTTTAGACCCTGCCTTTTGACAACCGCAGGATCAACAACAGCAGCGAAACACCCTCCACGACAAAGATCGCAGGGAACAGTAGCTGTTCCATTTCCATGGCTTGAATCATGACTATACACCTAAACCTAGCTGACAGGAAGTACTATGTCTACGGTATGCTGTTGTAAAGCAAGCTGAGCGGCTCCATGACAATACGCCACACCCATAGGGCATATAGTAGTTCCTTGTTGGGATTACATTATAGGATTCTAAATACGAACCCCCAAAAGGAACTACTACGGGGCCTTAGGGCAGTGTCTTCCACATGTGCACATGTGGGCCACTGCGGAGCCTCTGCACCAGGTGAACCATCAACTCTTAGCATTCGGGATTCAGGCCATAGGGCTTGCCTTAACCCCCCAAAAACCCTACCTGTTTCGGGTTCTTTACTATGATTTCCTTATGGAAGTCCTCAAACAGGCAGGATATTCAGGGTTAAGGTTGGGTTGGCTTTGGGGTTTCGGGTTCAGGGTTTAGGATCATCCTGGACTAGATGGTTCCAGTGAAGGAGCATTCGCGAAATTCACGAATGGCGAACTACAGGTACCTTACACAATGAACAAACAAATAAACAAACCAATGAATGCATGATTACGTGAAGAAGCATAGATAAAGAAATAAATAAACATATATATAGATAGATAGATAGATAGATAGATAGATACATAGATAGGTACGAAAATGTACTTGGTGTATATAAGTATATATATATATGTATATGTATAAAGAAGGCCTCTGAATATATTGGCAATTTTAGCCCCCCCCCCATATATTTCGCTACAACATGTCAAGCCCTTTCCTAAACTCTGGCACCTTCAAGCCGTAAGCCCTAAGCTTTAAAATTCTGAACCCCAGCATGGTTTGGGGTTTAGGCCCCAAACTCACAAACTACGCCTCTTTAACCCCTACGTCCGGGCTTCTTTTCACCCGAAACCCTGACTTAACACGCAAAGAACGTGTCGTTTCGGGGTCAGATGCAAGGAAAACATAGCGAGGGCGCTGCTCAGCAGTCTTGCCAAGGTTTAGGGTTTAGGGGTTTAGGGGCTTAGGGTTTAGGGGTTTTGGGTTGAGGGGTTTGGGGGTTTGGGGTTTTGGGTTTTAGGGTTTAGGGCTTAAGGCTGGAGTGTGGGGCTTTGGGGCATCACGGCCCAGGTTTTAGAGGGCTTTGAGGCCTAAGAGTTTCAGGCAAGTTGGTTACCCAGACCCCCGGGAGGATCCAAAAAGTAGATCCCTTAATGGGGGTTCCTATAAAGTACCCTTAGTAGTACCGGGCCCCAACTTAGGGTATCTACTTTCTAGATCCTCCCGGGGGTCTGGGTATAAGGTGCAGGGGTTGTCAGCAGCCCTTTCTCGCCGATCGCGTGACCCATACCTCAAAGCCTCCCTCGACTCTAATATGTGGTACCTGTTTAAGCTGCCGTAGTTTCTTATTGTAGGGTTTATGGCCATAAAACAGGTTGTGACAAGAAAGACTACATTCTAGGGTCCAGGTATCATAACGATAGAGTATCCAAACAAAACTGAACTGCAACCGAAGGTCTAGACTATATAAAACATACGTTACAGGAGACGGTGAAAGTAGGTTCCCTCCAATAGTCCATGGTAATGGAGAGGGGGGGTGATATAGATCCGACATCGAGAATAGCAGTCACAAAAGAGATGCAAGTACTAGCAACTAGTAAGCAACAAACACACTCCACCTTATACCCAAAGGATCCATCTATACATACTACCGCTATGGAGCTGGGTGTTTTTGGGGAACAAAATTCTACAATGGAAAAAAACTATGGACCCTGCGGGTACTACGATGATAGCCGAACCGTGGGTCAATCGCATCACTCCTGCTTTTCTGGTCGCATCAGCGGAGAAGCGGGGGCATTCGTAGGCCCACTAAGGTGCCCACTAAGCCGCACACCCCGGCCGGCGCCCCTTCAGGGTTAAGGGTTAAAGGTTTAGCCTAAACCCTAAACCCCAAACCCCTAAACCCCCTCGGGCTTACTGCGAGAACTTCATGAATCGACCGCAAAATCATTCTTTGGGGCCCGGCAGTGCCAGCCATGCACCCCGGAATGAGCAAAGCCATAATCCCCTAAACCTTCCCCAAACCCTACATTAACCCACCCACCCTAAACCCTACACCCTAAACCCTAAACCCCTAAACCCCTAAACNCCCCCCCCCCCCCAAAAAAAAAAAAACTACCTCTTTAGGGTCTCTTATGATGATTTCCTTATACAAGTCCTTAAAAGGGAGTTCCTTACATAAGTCCTTAAAAGGGAGTTCCTTATATAAGTCCTTAAAAGGGAGTTCCTTATATAAGTCCAAAAAAAGGAGTTCCTTATATAAGTCCTTAAAAGGGATGTTATTCAGGGTTGAGGTAATCCCTGAACTCGGAGCTGGATCGCGGGCCTAAACCCGAAACCCTGAAACCTAATAAACCCTAAACCCTGAACCCTGAGTCCTATAGATCCCTTATAGACCCCTTATAGGAACCCTAAACTCTAAGACCCTGAAACCTAATAAACCCTAAACCCTGAACCCTGAGTCCTATAGCTCCCTTATAGGAACCCTAACACTCTAAGACCCTGAAACCTAATAAACCCTAAACCCTGAACCCTGAGTCCTATAGATCCCTTACAGATCCCTTATAGGAACCGTAAAACTCTAAGACCCTGAAACCTAATAAACCCTAAACCCTGAACCCTGAGTCCTATAGTTAAGGAAATACAGGTGGGGGCTTAAGAAATGGGGGCTTAAGCCTCCTGAAATCACACCAGGCTGAGACCAAGAGGGTATCTGCTGCTAGGAGGAGGGTTGTAACCTTGACGGAACGGCAACGGCAAGCCGTGAGTGAGTGGGAAAAAAACCCTAATGGCCGGGGCGTTTGCCAAAAATGCCGAATTGGGCAGTTTTGGGCGTTTTTGGACTGTTTTGGGCGGT
>BGNK01000601.1:164034-225409 GCA_003297005.1 Symbiodinium sp. clade A Y106
CACAGGATTCCGAACCCAAAATAGCGTTTTCCAAAAGGTCCCATTTGGGCCCAAATGGGCCCGAATGGTCCCAATGGCTTACGCCCCCATTTCTTACGTCCCCATCAGAGTGCCCTTGATCATTGTAGGCCCCAAAATTAAACCCTAAACCCTAAACCCTTAAGCGCTAAGCTCCCCGCCATTGCAGAGGCAGCACACCGCCAGGCCATGCTCGGGGTCCGCAAAAGCCCAAGAACTCTGCCTTGTCTTGGAATTGGTGTTCGTATTTTGTTTTTGTTTTTTGCTTTTTGTGGTATCTTAAGTTTTTTTGTTTTTGGTGGTTCGGGGACTAGGGTTTAGGGGTTTAAGGGTTTCGAGGTTTAGAGGTTTAGGGGTGTAGGGGTTTAGGAGTTTAGGGTTTAGGGTTCTTGAGGGCTTGTAGGGGGCTCATCGAGTTTTTGCTTCTTGTGTCATAAGGATGGCTTGGGATTCTTAGGCGTCTTGTTAACGGCTTAGATTTAGGGCTTTGGGCTTTCGGTGCTGACGTGTTTGGGCGGTAAAGTACAGGGCTAAGGGTTGAGGGATTGCGGGGAGATAGTGCTGGGCTTTAATGTCATACAAGAGAGACATTCTTGTCACGATTACGACCACGCATACAGATACAATTGCTACAGTCTGCTGCTACTACTATTGTAATTGAATGTGCTGCTGCTGCCATTACGACTGCCTTGAAACATAGCAACAAAACTCTTCACGGCAGTGGTAGGTGTGCTAGGAGGACGAGCAGCAGCAGCAGCAGAGCAGTAGTGAGTTGAGATTTCGTTCTCGCTTGTTCACACTCACAAAACCACAAAACCCTTCTATATCCTTCTATGGCTTCACATTGACGAATCGTCATGATTGCCATTGTCCAATATTCCTGGTGGTTCTGGTGGCGGCGACTGTGGTGGTGCTGGCGGTGGTTCGGCGGCTGCTTTCCTATGCTCATTATTGCTGCATTCGTGCTTGTAAAGAGTCGAAACATCGCATAAACCCAAGTAGCTGCATGTACAGTATCACCTTCGCTGCCTGTTGATGCTGCTCCTCACTGCGATCAGACGGGATGCGAACCACCATGGCCAAATGCTTTGGGCGAGGCATGCCGTCCTGAAAACTCAAGGCTGTCGGCTCCAGTCATTTCACCCCATCCAAGTGCGGGGCTTGGGGGCGCATGTTTGCAAATCTATGTGACGGCCTTGGGGTTTAGGATACGCGGTTTGGGGTTTCATGGTGTTTCGGGGGTTTTGGTAGTTCGGAGATTCGGCTGCGGGATGAGACGGGATTTCGATTTAGCGCTCCCGAGAAACATGGAGATGTTGCTTGGGTTTGAGGTTCGCAGTAACGGGCTAGAAGCTTGGGTTAGGGCTTGGCGTGTGAAGTTTGGGGTCTTTTGCTTCTTTGAACGCCTTTTTCTATCTGCCAGGGTTTAAGGTTTGACGATTTAGCGGCTTTAGGGTTTAAGGATTTAGGGTCAGCGTGGCTCATTGGACGCACAGGACACCCTGAAGCGAGTGTGAGTGAGTGGGTCAGGGTGGCTCCTGAGAGGATGCAGTTCACAGCGAAGCCCAGTGACCAGGGAGTGTCCACCCCTTGCAGCTCGTCGTAGATGCCTCAAGCAGTCTGAGTTCTTGTTAAAGGATTTAATTTAAGTTACCATAATAGGCATCTATAGTACATAATGTGGTTCCTTGTTATGGTAACTTAAACGAAATCCCTTAACAAGAGCCCAGAGGAAGGCGAGCCTGGCATGCTAGGGGTCCGACACCTCCTTCTACTTCAAGGGTGTAGGGTTTAGGGCTTATAGGGTTTATAGGGTTTATAGGGCTTAGGCTTTAGGGCTTAGGCTGTAGGGTTTTAGGGTGTATAGGGCTTATAGGGTTTAGAGGGTTTAGGGTCCAGGGGTTCATATTCCGGATGGGGTCCACTGAGTCAAAGGGTCGCGAAGTCGTACCGTAAACTGGGCTTTTAAGTAACCAGGGAGAAAAAAGTATAAACTTTTTTTCATTAGGGCTCCTTTAAGAAAAAAGTATTAAAGTATGTTACTCCAAAGCCAAGTAAATGTCATAACGAAGGCCTCGGGCGTGCCGAGAAGGAATTGTCGAAATCTTCCACCCTGCAGCCCGACCCCAAGAACTACCAGAGCCCGACGCCAAAAATGCTGCCCGGGGAATACGTGTGGCTCAACTTCCCCCATCCTGTAAACAAACATCAGCCTCCTCCTCCTCCTCCTCGTCACTGCTGCTCTTCTTGTCGATGTTGCTGTGGCGATTGTATTTGTGGTTGTGGTTGCGGTTGTGGTTGTTGCGTGACACAGTTCCAGCTGCTTTCTGTCATATGACAAAGTTCTTCTGTGTCGGGATGGTCCCTCCTAGTCGGCCTCGCAGCACATCGCCAATAAGCCCGAGCCAGCATTTGGGAAGTCTGCTTGCGCTCGTGATTCAGGTTTCGTTGAACCAATCTCAAAATCTTCGGGGCTGTGTACCCTGGCCCAAACAAGGTTTACCTTTTCAACCATGGTAGGAGTATCTTGCCCCCATAAAGGCCAAATTCAAGGCTACCTACGCAGACACTAAGAAAAAAGACATCCTTAGAGCCTCAGAGCCCCGAAAAGGCCCCCAAAAGGCCGTAACTCATGCCCCCCGCACTCGAAATACTCAATTCCTACAAGACTCTTGGAAAAATGCTCTACAGAGGAACCTGCCAGCCTAACCCGCTAAGCCTAATCCTTAAAGCCTAAACCCCTAAACCCCACAGCCTAAACCCCTTACCCCCAAAGCCCCAAACCCTGCAAGCCTCAACCCAGACCCTAATGGTCCGAGTACTCCCTATTATCGGACTTTTGCGCCTTTTTTAGGTCTGAAAAACCATAAATAAGGACCCTTAGGGAGGCCCCGGCCTTCCCGTGCCACAGCCGTGATCTGCTCGACGGTCTCGGGTTGGAGCAGAGGCGCTGGCGCCCCGGGCAGCAGCGAGGCGTAGAGGGCGGCAAGCTCCTGCTTGGGGCCTATTTGAAAGGGACCTTAGTAAGAACTAAACCCTAAACCCTAAACCAATAATTTGGAGCCCCAACAATAGTATCAGTAATTATGTAGGCCCCCACAATAGGGTCTCCCTCGAAGCCCCGCCTGGGGGGCTTTAGGGTTTAGAGTTCAGGGTGTGGGGTGGAGGGTTTGGGCTGAAGCCTGAACCCTAAGGAACTTCGGGTGCAGAATGCTGACAAATTAGGGGCTGACGGTCTGAAGGTTCAGGGAACTTTCGCTTTAGGGCCTGTAGGTCTAGGCCGAAAGCAAGCCTGCTTGGGGCTTAAGGTTGAGGGTGTAAGGACTCTCACGGTGATCAAAAACCGCGAGGCATGACAGCAGCTGGTTGCATTGTCTCCGTCGAGGTACGGCCATACTACGGCTGAATTCCGAACGTGTTCTCGGGCCTTCCTATTGGGTGCTTGCTGAGATCTCTAGTTATAGGTTACCATAATCGGGAAGGACAGCGAAGAGGAACTATTACGGTCCCCATACTACGGTTGATGGACAAAATCCTGCATTACCCATTATAAGGAATATACCATAATTCCCATAGTTTAGGGTCCTTAGGGTCATGCAGGATTTTGTCCATCAACAGTATGACCCTCTACAAGCATGTAGATCGTGTTCCTCAAGAACCCAGGTTGTTGTTCTTGCGGCTCCGATGCTTCTTATGCGGGTAGTGTTTTGGCTTTAGGGCTTAGGGATTCACGGCTGAAGGGTCGGATTCTCGCATTTAGGGTGTAGGGACAACATCCCCCTAGGGATCAGGCTCGTCCAGGGTGTAGCTTTTGCATACAAAGTGAGTTTCCGAAAATAGGGGGCCCTAATATGGTACCCCAAATAATAGGATCCTTAGTATAAGGACCCCATAATAAGGTACCCTCAATTTTCGGAAACTCCCAGATAAACAGTCAGACGGCAGGCTGTCAACAAGCGAGTGAAACCTCAAGTTGACATCACCAGTATACTATGTAGGAACCTGATTAAGAAACCTTGGGTCCTTATTACGGTTCCTTATATGAACCCCTACTATTTTGGGTTTATAAGCCCAAGGTTTCTTAATCAGGTTCTTACAGTAGACCAAGCCCACTCCGATCACTGCCCGGCCGGAGTCGGAAAAAAGGTCGCAGTTAATACCCGTGCACCAAGAAGTGCGCTGTTCGTCCGCAACTTTCCTTCTGATGCTTGAACAACCAGAAGTTATCCCTTCCTTCCTCGGCCGTTTTCAGGGGCGTCAGTCACTTGTTGTTGGTGATGGCTTTGTCTGCGCCTAGGGCCAGGAGCGCTTGGATTCCGAAGATGTGATCGTTGGGGCAATCAAGCGCAGCAGAGAAGAGCGGCGTCTCTCCCAGGTCGTTGCATGTATTGACATCGAGGCCTAGGAGCACTAGAGCCTGTCAGGAAGCAAGGACAGAATTCATTAGTCATGAATGCAGGGCCTTGTAAATCTTATAATTAGACTAGGATTTGGGTTCCTTCATAGTATATCTATACCATGAAGTGAAGGAAACATCTCTGTTGCATGAGGGGGCAGCATTCAACAGCTTGATTGCGTGTCTTGTCCGTCCCGAACCTCCAGCGCGAGCTCGCCCTTGTATGAACGGGCTGTTCCATCATGGAGCACTGCGTTGCCATCCCTGCAACGCTTTTGCACGACTTGGGCCAGAGGCATCTTCCACAGGTCCCCCCTATACATGTAGTCCACCATCCGTTGTGAGACGCCTCAGCTCATCCAAGGCAAGTCCCACCTGAGAATACTTGCTAACCTGTTTCCGCGCTTCATTCACAGTCTTGTCCTTCAGAGAGGGTGCACGCGAAAGCAATTCATTTTCTTGGGGGGGGCGGCGGCAACATGAACATGGACTACTAAGTACTACTACTAGTACTACGACTACGACTACGACTACGACTACTACTACTACGACGACGACTAGGACTACTACCGCTACTATTACTACAACTTCTACCACTGCTACCACTACTGCTGCTAGCACTACTACCACTACGACTACTACAACTGCTACTACTACTACTACTACTATTACTGCTACTATCCGGGAGCCGCGCCACCCCCGGAAGGCAAAGCATTATTACTTTAGTTTTGTTTGAGGAGGGGGGGAGGGGGTATTATTGTGTGGTCCCCGGGGGAGCAGTGCAGAGTTGCCGACAGCGCATCCCAGCCGGCCCTCCGACAGCAAGACATTATTTTTTTTTTCGAGGGGGGGGGGGGGGGGGGGGNGGGGGGGGGCGGGTACTATTATCGGTCACCTGGAGCAACAAAGCACCGCTGCTACTACCGCTACTGCCACTACTGCTGCTACTACTACTACTACTACTACTACGGCTACTACTACGACCACCACCACCACCACCACTACTACTACTGCTACTACTCTACTACTACTACTACTACTACTACTACTACTACTACTACTACTACTACTACTACTACTAGTACTACTACTACTAGTACTACTACTAGTACTACTACTAGTACTACTACTAGTACTACTACTAGTACTACTACTAGTACTACTACTAGTACTACTACTAGTACGACTACTACGACTACTACTACTACTACTGCTGCTAGTACTAGTACTAGTACTAGTACTACTACTACTACTACTACTACTACTACTACTACTACTACTACTACTGCTACTGCTACTGCTACTGCTACTGCTACTGCTACTGCTACTGCTACCGCTACCGCTACCGCTACCGCTACTGCTACTGCTACTGCTACTGCTACTGCTACTGCTACTGCTACTNNNNCTACTGCTACTGCTACTGCTACTGCTACTGCTACTGCTACTGCTACCGCTACCGCTACCGCTACCGCTACTGCTACTGCTACTGCTACTGCTACTGCTACTGCTACTGCTACTGCTACTGCTACGACGACGACGACGACTACGACGACGACTACGACGACGACTACTACGACGACGACTACTACTCCTACTACGACGACTACGACTACGACTAGCACTAGTTCTAGTACGAGTACTAGGCGGGAGGGACAGAAGAAAGCTCTTGGGGACGACGCCCTGGATGCGTTGAGCGACAGTCTTGTGATCCAATGTTGCGCAGAGCTGGCATCTCAGGGTATGCCAGTACTACCAGGTACTCTGTGATTATCTGTGTTCTAGCTTTGGGGCCTTGGCACTATTGCCATTCGTAGGCATCGAGACTCCAATATCATCTTAGCGCCTTCTCGGATGTTGATGGGCATGATATAGGGGCCTTAATAATTAGAATAGGGCTTCGGGCCCATATGGGCCCATTATACTACACTTATAATAAGGAACCCTCAAAATTATTTAGGCCCTGGAAGTTGCCCCGGCACTGGAAGCCATGCTTGGGGGGTTTGGATGTGGTTTCAGCGAGGCTCTCTGTGGGAGGACTTGTTTAGGTTTAGGGTTTGCTTTTTCATGAGATCCGGGAGGGGCCCAACCCAAAACCCCAAAGTCTGAGTCGGCTTAGGGTTGAGGGCTTCGTGTCCAAGGTTTTGGGTTTCGGGTCCAAGGCCCAGCGTTGAGGGTTCAGGGGTTTAAAGTTTCGGGTTTAAGGGTCCTTGGCTGGCCCGCGGCCGTTGCCCGCCGGGCAGGGGTACTCCACCTTCCGGCGATTCTTCTCCTCCCCAGGATCCGCCGAACTACGCGACGAGTAGGGTTTAGGGTGTAGGGCCAGTGTAGGGCTACAAGGGTTTGTAGGCTTTAGGGTTTATTTAGGGGGAAACCTGAAGAATTAGTAATACTATTTCTTCGGGCCAATCACTGTACTTAAGAGCACAATCTGCCCCCAAACTCTAATGCTAATCGTTGGGGCCGTCGTAGTACCTTGTAACCGGAGCCCTCATCCAGCACCGCAAGATGAACCACAGATAAATGTCTACTTATCTACTCGCCATGGCACTTACGTCTTTACAGTGCTTTGCAGTAGAGTCCATGTTAGAAGTGCCGAGAATCGCGTACGCCTCGTAGAGAAAGCACCTCAACAGCAACCGAAATCAGAATAAGCCGATACAGACTTCATGCTAATAAAACACAGCCCCCCAGAGCCCCATGATGCCCTAAAGCCCTGGTCAGAGTCTCGGAGTCCAAACCCCGAACCCTCTGATTCTTCAACGCAACAACCATGAGCTCAACCGTATATCCCTGCAAGTTACGCTAATCTTAGTGGCCCCCCGGGACGCCACGCGGGACGCGCGTTCGGAACGCAGCCCCGGAACGCGTCTCCATACCCACCCCGGAACGCAGCTTCACGTTACACGCCACGTTCAGACGTTTCTACGTGCGTGCGTTTCTAGGCGCCGCCAAAACGCATACAAAGCATAAACTGACAAGTCTGGTGCTCGCCTTTCAGCCCTCTAAATTCTAAAACCTAAAACCTAAACCCTAAGCCCTACAAACCCTAAACCCTGTGTCAAAATGCGTTCTGCAGGCGCCCGAAAACGCATTTCAGCCTTCAAAACCCTATCTTATAATGCCTACAAAGCCTGAAGCCTAAACTATGCTATGATTCGCTATGACATGTTTGTAGGGTTTTCGGATATAGTAGGGCTTTCAGTCCTCTAAACTCTAAAACCTAAATCCTAAAACCCTAAACCCTGTGCTCAGATTGCGTTTTGCAGGCGCCCAAAAACGCATTTTAATTCTACACCCGAAAGCACCGAAGCCCTTCACGCTGAACCTTCAAGCTGTGCTCAAAATGCGTTTTGCAGGCGCCCAAAAACGCATTTTCAGCCTTCAAACCCTATCTAGTGCCTATAAAGCCTGAAGCCTAAACTATGCTATGATATGTTTGTAGGGTTTTCGGTTATAATAGGGTTTTCAGCTCTTTAAACTCTAAAACCTAAATCCTAAAACCCTAAACCCTGTGCTCAGAATGCGTTTTGCAGGCGCCCAAAAACGCATTTTCAGCCTTCTACACCCTTAAAACACCGAAACCCTTCGCGCTAAACCTTCAAGCTGTGCTAAGTCTCACCGCGCACTCCATGGCGTCTCGCGGAAGTCTGTGGTAGGGGTTGGGCACAGAGTCTCACGGTGGTCTTTGGGGTTGGGAACTCCAGGACTCCTCACGGCAGTCGACACTGCCTAGGTAAACGANGGAAGTCTGTGGTAGGGGTTGGGCACAGAGTCTCACGGTGGTCTTTGGGGTTGGGAACTCCAGGACTCCTCACGGCAGTCGACACTGCCTAGGTAAACGAGGGCCCACAACCCGCATTCACAGGATCTGTTCGATTTGGAAACATTGTCTGCGCAGAGCATTCTTTTGGGCAAGGTGGCGAAGTGCGTTTTGCGAGCCCCGGTAAACGCATTTGTTTTGGGAGAGTGTGTCCGTTTGGGNGATTTGGAAACATTGTCTGCGCAGAGCATTCTTTTGGGCAAGGTGGCGAAGTGCGTTTTGCGAGCCCCGGTAAACGCATTTGTTTTGGGAGAGTGTGTCCGTTTGGGCGCCTGCAGAAGTGCATTTTGCAGGCGCCCAAAACGCGTTTCCTGAAGGTCGTAGCAAAATTTGGATGGATTCGGTCGCGAACAGTGTTTGGCTGGACTTGACATCGCAATGGTTCCTACTAGTTCCTACTGCCCTAAGGAAGCTTTGGGCAGTGCGTTGTCCGAGGCGCCTGCAAACATGCGTTTTGCAGGCGCCCAAAAACGCATTTTGCAACTTGCTTTCAAGCAGCTGGATCTGTTGAATTTCAGGACGTGCNCGCCCAAAAACGCATTTTGCAACTTGCTTTCAAGCAGCTGGATCTGTTGAATTTCAGGACGTGCGGTCTTAAGACGCAAGTTTTTAGGACGCGCGTGCAGGACGTCGAAACGCGCGTGCTGGGGACACTAAGACGCTAATCCCTAGACCCTGAATGAAGGTATCATATGGGCCCTTCACTTTCAAACTAGGATCCTGGAATCAAAGCACATTGGATTCTCCAGCTTTGGGGGTTCCGGTATAATCAATGAATCAAATCAGACAAAAACCGTCAGCCTTCACGCTAGCTGCGGGTTTTAAGCCCCTAAACTCTGAACCCTAAACCCTGAAAACCCTAAAACCCCCTAGCTTAGGGTTTAAGGTTTAAGGTTTAGGGTTTAGGGCTTAGGGTTTAGGGTTTAGGGTTTAGGGCCCCCTAAACTCAGGTCCCTGGGGTTTGAAGGGGAACCCAGAGAGCCCAATACCCCTTAATTAAGGAATATAGCCTAAATCATAATATGAAGCCCTATATAATTTAAGCCATATTCCTTAATTAAGGGGTATTGGGCTCTCTGGGAAACCCAGTAGAGAGTCTGCGGCTCCTCGGGAAGAAGCCTCCAAGAAGGGGATTTCGGCCCTCTTAGGTACAAAGGCGCCTGAGCCGTCGGCTCGGAATTTGGGCTTCGGGTTTCGGGTTTCGGGTTTAGGGGGTTTAGGGTTTAGGGTTTAGGGTTTAGGGTTTAGGGGGTTTGGGGTTTAGGGTTTAGGGTTTAGGGGGTTTGGGGTTTAGGGTTTAGGGTTTACCGTTTAGGGTTTACCGTTTAGGGCTTCGGGTTTAGAGGGCAAGGGGTTTCGGGCTTAGAGGTCAAGGGGCCCGGGGCTTCGGTCGAAGGTTTAGGGCTTGGGGTTTTGTTTCAGGGTTCGACCGGGCTTTGTGAAGTTTTGTAGTACTGTCCCACTGTAAGATGCAGAGCTTGGGGTCTAGGATATCTTGGGTCTCGTGTGGTTTAGGGTTTCGGGTTTCGGTATAGCGATGTGGGGCATCGGGCCCTTGGGAAACATGAGGAGTCGAAGGAGCATCTGTCCAACAAGCATGGTAGGACCTGGCACGCCTAACACGTGAGCCTCAATGATTGAACTAGGGCCCTAGGGTTTTGTTGGGTTTTACACGATAATCACATTCTGGCCCCTGACCCCGAAGCCTCCTAACAGCCGAAGGGCATCCAAGGCCTCAACAGGCTGGGGCCCCAGAGCAGTGCTCAAGGGTTCAAGGAAATTAGGGTTTCAGGGATGATGATGCCGGAAAGCCTACACGTGCTTGAACATCATTCAATACCTTAATTCGGGCTGCGCCAGGGCATAAGGCTTGCAAACTCCTTACTCAGAAGACTCAGATGTAGACTCCAAGTTCCTGAAACCGGAGCGATAGAACCTTAGGAGAACACGCACGGGCGCTTCGCGGCTTAGCTCGGCGCCAGCAAATCTGACGACTCCAGCCGTGCTCTCCTCTCAGGCTGTATGCCTGTAGGTAGCGGGGGCCGGGGGTGCAAGGGTTTATCCGAGAAGCTCTTCCCTGCTGCACTTGCAGGCTCATGCGTAGTTATAAGTGGGGGTTCTAAGTAGGGTAACTCTGACGAAAGTTATAGCCAATGTTAGGGGACTTATAAGCCACTTTTAACTACCCATGAACCTCCTAGTATCATATGCATACAAATCAGTAGCGAGTAGGAGTACCGAATGGTCAATTCTTATCTGCAGCTTTCTTCCGGCACAGCAAGTTCACCAGCTTTAAGCGCGCAAAGCCTGGATGTTCCATATCATGCCGAACGCGGTAGCTGTACAAAGCCGTTGGGAATCAAAACATAAATTTTCAAGGCCTTGGAAAAGCGACACCGCCCAGCTGCGCTGTCCCAGAAAACCTTTGTCTGAGCTGAGATCCACACCTATTGAACAGCTGGACATGCCGAGGGGGGAGAAAATCTCTTCCTCCACGAACTTCTCGTAGGCGCGATGCTCGGGATCGGCAGCTGTCACAACACCGGACATTACCTGGGACCACATCTTGCCTTGTCGGCACTGACAGCTGGGTGCCTAACGAAGGCTGAGATGTTGTATATCATAGCATATTGTCCTATATTTTACCATAACCCATAACCGTATATTATAGTCTATTACACAAAAATCTAGTATATTGTGGTATATTAAAGTAATGCCTTCACCCCAAATCCTTAGACCTTGCTACAAGTGTGGCGCTATGCGGGAAAGGACTCGTCAACCAAGGGCAACCTGCCCCCGCGCATGATTCGAACAGCCTCGAGCAAACAACGCACAACGCCTGGAATAGGCTTCCCGCCAAACCTGAATTAATGCCCCTGAAACCTAAAACCCAAAACCCTGAAGCCAATGTAAATCCTAAAGCCCTGAGCTCCAAGCCATAACACCTTAAACCTTTCTCCTCCCGGTGGCATACCATGCTGGGCTGTCGTAAGCGCATCGTCGGCCGAGCTGCCAGCCTTCGGCAGTGGGCTGGTCACAGATGTGGCGAAGCACCTGGGAGACGGCTTTGACCACAATGATCCACCATATAGAGGGGCCCTAAATACAGACTCTCAGATATCGGATCTTTATCAAACTATACACCATGGTAGCTCACAATAGAGAGGCCCCAACTATAGACAAACAGTGTAGTTTAAGGACCCAGGACAAGTACGCCCCCAAACCGTGAATGCTCCAACTTGAACCGATCTCACCCTCCACTAAGCTCAGCTGCCTCGTCCTAGTATATAGCATCTAGTATATAATAGAGAGTATGTAGTATATAGTATATGCTATATAACATATGATACATAGTACATAGTACATAGTACAGCATATGTAGTCTGCCTCGTCCGGGGGGGTGTCCTCACGGAGTCGTGGCTGGCCCTCCATCATCGAGGCGAAAAGCCCCGCAGTGTGGGTCAAGCAGTGGCCTGGCATCACACAAGACGTGAAATGTAGGAGGCTTTTGGGTTTAGGGTTAGGGGCCTCATAGGTTTTAGGGTTAGGGGCCTTGAAATTACTTGAAATGTAAGGGCCTCATTAATTCGAATTATTTTTTGGGGGGGTAACTTGCACGGCAATTAAAAATCAGCAACCCGCAATTAGTATTGGCAATTTAAGCCCCTGTATCACGCATGGTGGTCTCAGAAAGCCAACACGAAAAAACGAACGCCCACGGCGTGGCACCCTTGCCACTCCGAATTTCCTCCCCCAGTGCTGCGAAGTGGCGGAGTGTGATGTCAGCCTTCCCTTCCTGCGAAACAGGTACCAGTAGCTTGTAGAGAGTGCAAGGTCAAGGACTTACTACAGCAAGTTGTCCTATCGTTTGTTCTTGTGCTTGCTATTATCGCAACCCTTATTGACTACAGATCTCTTTAAAGGAACCCCTAGGAGCCCTTATTGAATACAGATCCCTTTAAAGGAACCCACAGGAGCCGCTACACCGAAGCCCCTCCTTCGAGAAAGCCGGCAGGTGCTGTGCCACGGGATCCTCGAAGCTGAGCCGCCCGCGCTCCTCAGCGCAGCACTTGCATTCGGGGCTATAGGGTTTAGGGTGAAGGGTTCAGGGTTCAGGGTTTAGGGTTCAGGGTATAGGGTTCATTCAGGGTTTAAGGTTAAGGTTTGGGGTTTAGGGCGGGAGGCCATGCTGACTTGTGGTCACTTCCAACAACCTGCCGGCCCTACCCCTACCTTTGGTTAGTAGGGAATGGAAGAATGCTAGTAATGGTAGTTATAATTGTACCCCATTCCTGCATTCCCTACTACCCAAAGGTAAGTACCACGATCCAGAAGTCTCAACTCCCTGGCTTCAGCCCTTATTAAGCCCTTATTATGGCCATAATAAGCCTTTAAAACGGCCGCCCTCCAGCCCAAAAAACCTCGAAACTCTGCATCCTCCACCTTTCAAGGCCCTTCCTGGAGCCCTTAAAGGGCCCCAAAGTCCCTCAAGCCCAGGCTTCAGGGTTCAGGGTTTAGGGCTTAGGATTAGGGTTTAGGGCTTAGGATTAGGGTTTAGGGTTTAGGGTTTAGGGTTCAGGGTTGAGGGTTTAGGGTTTAGGGCCCTCAAGCGCCCGCGCCTGCAGCAAGCCGAGGGCTACGGCCATCAGGGGCTTCACCGAGGAGCTCCAGCAGAGCACGGCCTCCTCCGCCAAAGGCCGGCCTTCGGAAGCCTGGCGGAGGAGACGGAAGATAGCACAGTACATATAGTGGGTTCTAGTGTACTCTAGTATAGTCTAGTATACGAGTATCGTCTAGCTAGAGTATAATCCTAGTTTGCTGGAAGAAGCAAAATCTAATATACGAGAGCAGTCTAGTCTAGCATGCTGCAGTATAGTATAGTAGACACAGAGAAGTCGCAGCAGTAGCAGAGGCAGTAGTAGCAGTCGTAGTACGAGTAGCTGTGGTTGCAGTCGGAGGGAGAAGAACAGGACGATGATTCTCGTCATCGTCATCACCACCACTATCATCATCCTGGTACATAGTCGATGCAATCATGATACTTTGCTGATTTCAGCTTGCAAAATGCAGCAACGTCATCAGGCAGGGAGAAGGGGTGGAGGGGGAGAGAGAGAGAGAGAGAGAGATCTTCTGCAATGGGCATGCACGATCAGACTATGACTATGACCTACAGCTTGCGAGCAGACAAGTCATACTGACATGTTTGATAAAGGCACCAAGCAGGCTTGGCAAATTGTTGATGGCAACCACCACCAAAGCCACGATCACCTTTGATCACCAGGCAGGCGAGGCCACCATCACCAGCCCGACCCCCCACTACCATCAACATCGCAATGATGCGCCGCAACCGTAAAAACCGCAGCCACAACAACAGTCGGGCAGTAATTTAGGGGCCTTAATAATTACCTATACTATTTTGGGGCTTCCTTATTATACTTCTAGTATAATGAGCCCCAAAACCCCATTCTAATTGTTTAGGCCCTTATGTTACAATCTCAACAGTCGTGCTGAAAAGGGATGTTCTCGAAGCAAACCAGCAGGGCCTCGCCTCGCCAACACACAAGGATGCTGCCTCCCCACGGAAGATCACGGCCAGCTGGGCACCGTAGTGCAAACCCTTCGGTTCGTGTGGCTTTCAGGTTTCAGGTGGAGTCCGTCTGTCGCGATTCCTTCTCTGCACCCCTCAATCGCATCACCTCTGTAAACCCTGCGGAAAGGAGGTGAAGGATGGCGAAGGGTGTCACGGTCTCGAGCTGACGAACCTATTGCGGGGCCTCCTCCACCCCACGTTGAAGCGCTGCTCTTGCTACAGGCAGCTCCATCAAAAGCGCATTGCCGACAGGGCCGGTTGGAACATGACTCCGAAGATTAACAGAGGCAGGCTTGGCTGCTGCGCAGCAGCGTTTGAAGGCTTCAGCCTCCACATTGGAGACATGCATTGGTCTAGTTGACCAAGGAACCTGAAAGGGGGGGGCTCCTTTCAAAAGTTCTGGCCGGACAAGTGGCGTAGGCGTGAACCGACTATAGTTCATTATCCGACACCCTGAGGTAGCACTCAACCCCGTAGGCTTAAGGTTTAGTGTTTTTGGTTTTGGTTATGCCGTAGGCCATAACCATAACCCTCAAGCCTCAACACCAAGCCGCACATGTGCCGCACATGATGAGCTTCTGATCTCTGATGCTGTGGACTGCACTTGGGCCAGAGTGGGCGGTTGCACCGATGAAGCAGCTCAGAAACGCTCACCGGGGTGGGCTTGAAGAACCCACCGAAGGTTCGGGCGGGCACGGATTGGGTTTTTCGGGTTTAGGATTTAGGGTTTAGGGCTTAGGGGTTTAGGGTTTGGGGTTTGGGGTTTAGGGTTCAGTGGTTGCAAGCTTCATTGCACCTGCAGTACTTGGGACCTGGTTTCTTGCCAAAAACTTTGGGCTTAAGTTGCCCGTACACTGAAAGCAGCATATTTCCTATTATCATGCTGGCTCAAACTAAATCCCCGAACGAGAACCCCGAAAAGACAGCACAGAAACCCCCATGTCAATATCTTACGACCCCGCCCCACGGCCCTAAACGCCCTTGTAGTTTTGGGCTTGGGCTTCCGGGTCTCAGGCCCAAAAAACCCTACAGAACCCTAAAATGCCCTAAACCCTGAACCCTCTAGAACCCCAAAGCGCCCTAAACCCCGTGTAGAACCCCAAGGCTGCAAACCGTTCAACGGTTCAACGTCTGTCACCAAGTGTGTGCGTAGTCGTGAGGAAGCCACCAAAAAAGCAGTGGTACTTCTTTAAGCGCCCAGCTTAAGCCCCTAAACCCTAAACCCCCATTTTTAGAACTCTATAGAACCCTAACATGCCCCAATAAAATGTAGGACCCTAAAGTGGGCTCTTTTTAAGGAATTTAAATTAAGCTCCCATAATAGGGATCTATAGTAAATATTCAGGTTTCTTTACTATGGTAACTTGAAATAAACCCCTTAACAAGACCCAGTACCCAGAGACTCCAATATCCCTTAATTAAGGAATATTCCCAAATCATAGTAGGATCCCCAATATGATTTAAGGAATACTCCTTAATTAAGGGATTTTGGAGTCTCTGAGCACTTTAAAGAACTATAGTAATCCTTATAGACCTTATAGTAACCCTTCTAGTATCCCTTTACAGGGACACTTTGAAAGGAACCCTGTTCTATTAAGGGCCCTACTTGGAGGTTCATGGGTAGTTATAAATGGGGTTATAAGTCCCTTAACAAGAGTTATAACCATAGTTATCCTACTTATAACCCCAATTATAGCTACCCATGAACCTCCAAGTAGGCCCTAAACCCTATACCCTTATAGAATCCCTATAGATCCCTTTAAAGGGACCCTTAAAGGAACCCTTATAACTACCCATGAACCTCCAAGTACCTTATAACTACCCATGAACCTCCAAGTACAGTAGCCTCAGGCCTGAGGCCGGCCACTCCTCCCTCAGAGCTCCCGGCGCTTCAGAGCGTCGGCGGGTCGGAGGGCTAGGCTCACTCCAGCAACTTCCTGCTTTGGGGATTCGTTTTTTTTTTTGAGCTCCTTTTTGCACCTGCCCCTAGGTCAGCAATTCGGGGTTTAGGGTTGAGGGTTTTTTAGGGTATAGGGTTGAGGGTTTAGGGTATAGGGTTGAGGGTTTAAACTGTCTGGTGCTTAGTAGGGAATGGGGGAATGGATCCCTATAGGAGTCCCTATATAATCCCCAATAGTAGTCTCCATAATCCATTCCCCCATTCCCTACTAAGAACCAGACAGATTTAGGAGGCTTTAGGGTTTAGGGTTTAGGATTTAGGCTGCTATAAAAAGGAAAAGGGTGGTTCAGGATTTGGATTTTGGGGTTTAGGATGTTGTTTCTTTTGACTGCTTAGGGCTTCCGGTTTTTGCGACCAATGTTGTCAAGTCTATCTTTCGCACAGGGGTCTCTTGAAAACTGTAAGTTGCAAAGGGCTTACAAGGATTTTTATGCACTTGGAAGGTACGGAATGGTTTTAGGGCAAACGCGACCTGGTGCGTAAGTTAACCGTGGGGTGAGGAAATTGCCCTCAGAAAGAGAAGGTCATGGCAGGTTGATGCAGGGGCGACATTCGAGATCCTGGTGTTTGGGAGAAAACCCGAAGACCCTAATACCCCAAGCACTTAGCCCTAAGACCTTAATCCTACTTGTCGGGTATCATGGGGAACTAAGGGTTAACATTTTTCATATTATAAGGATTATATAGGGAATATACTACCCCAAGAAGGCTAAAGGTTTCCTACTCTACTACTAGGTAATACCAAAAAAGCACGAACCGTCGCCAAGGCCTAAATCCTGGAGCCCCGAAGTTCTGACATAGGTTGCGGGTTTGGAGTGTTATGATTTAGGGTATAGGGCCTTAACGATGAGCCGCGGTTAGGGTTTGGGGTTTGGGGTTTGGGTTTGGGGGTATCTTGTCTAATATTGTGACAAGGAACCGTAAGGAATAGTATTGCAAATTCTTCAGGCATCTGTATTGGTCCTGCAGTCCCTCTAACAAAGCCCCAGCGCAAGATCGCAACCTTGATTGCGGCTTTGCGACTCAGAATAGTAGTTAAAATTTGGTTTGGTGGTACGTTTTGACAAAAGTTTACAGGGCTCAGAGTCTTAGAAGCGGGGATGCTATCACTATTTTTCTATACTTCCACCTGGAGCACTGAGATGGGCCTGGCAGTCTGGCTTTACATGCAGGCGGCGCTGACCTTCGGTAAAGCCGAGAGCAATGGTTCTATAAGGGCTTTGCAAAGGTTTTTCCAAGCTTTACAAGCCGGTGCTTTTCGAGGCTTAGGGTTCAGGGGTGTTTCGGGCTCAGGATTTAGGGTTGAGGCTTTGGGGATCTGATACTACCCTTGAAAGTCCGGATAAGCTGTGGCTGCGGGGTAACAGTCCGATTTATTGAAGGACCATGGCGGACGGGCATGGTGAAGTTGAAAACTGCTGGAAGGATCTCAACGCTTCATACGGGGTGGCGATCTATTCGAAAGTGTTTCGTCGGTTTAGTAGTGCGTACGGCACTTGTTGTAAGACCGCTACAAACATGCTGAGCGTTCTTGTCCTCTGCAATTCTCCCGCGCCACTGACATTTCCAGCCGCTCGCGAAACATACTCGCGGAGAGGAGCTCTGTTTCAAGAAGAAGGCTTCATTGAAGTGATGGCCCGACAATCGAATTTTCAGCTCGCGCGGAAACACAAATCCAGGCAGCAGAAGTGATATCCCAACCTCCCAAAACATCATGGAAGAGCATCTCTTAACCCGGGGCCCCAAGTAGTGTAGGAGCCTTAATCACTAGAACAAAGCCTCTACAAGGGCGGGGGCCAATATGTTTTGAAATTACATATATAGGGACGTATAAATTATATGGCCTATTTCGCGCCGTCGGGATGTCCGACGGAACCATCTTCAACTCCGACCCGTTCCATCCCAAACTGGGTTGGTGTTTTTGGCAGCTTCCCAGAGAGCCCGATACCCCTTACTTAAGGAATATAGATTAAATCATAATATGAAGCCCTATATAATTTAAGCCATATTCCCCCCACACCCTACAGCCGTGTACGCTGAAACAACCGAAGCTCTGAGGCAGAGACCGTACGTCCGCAGGTCGTAGTGCCCACGAAAGTCGGAACCTCCCAAGAAGTGGGCGTTGAGGGCTTGGAGATTTTAGGATCAGGGGTTTGTAGCTGGCTTATTTTGGGGGTTGAAAGGTTTAGGGTTCAGGGGTTCATACAAGGCTTAAGTTGAGTTCAGGGGTTCATAGAAGGGTTTAAACTTCGAAGTTTAAGGTTCAGAGGTTCATAGAGTCATAGAGTGTGTAGGTGTTAAAGATTTTGGGTTGGGGGCCTTAGGCATGTTACAAGGTTCCACACGGGTTGCTTGACTTAGTTGGCTGCAGCTTGGGTATATACAAATGTCTAATATATCTATATATATAATACACTTAAAGAATACTGGGTTCCTAAATATAGATATAGATATATATATATATATATGTGCATAAAAGTTTTGATATAAAAATAGACATACATATATATATGTTTATATTTATATTTATATATTTGTATCCTTCTATACATATAATATAAATATACATATGTATATACTCCATTACGTGTATATATATATATATATATACAGATCCCTTAAGGGATTTGTCAAGCACGTTTTTTTAATGTCTTGCCTTTTGCTCGCATGCCTTGTGCAATATGACAGTATCAATACTAAGAATATTTTGCTGATTAACCCTGGGCCTTCTGAACGCCCTTCAAAAGAATTTTCCAATCCTCTAGCTGTCATTTATCTCTACGCTTCTATCCTGTCCCATATGTATACATATATATATATATATTCAGAAATTTATGTCCCACTAATATAGTACACTACCAGATAATGAGTTTTATAACTGTATGTGTATATATATATATGCACGCATACAACCTGCTGTATATATATATATATATTGTGGAATTTCGAGTTTATTATTATGATCTACATACTATGGTATTATGAAAACATATATAGAGGTTAGTTTGTACTTTGTTATAGTATAAGTTGCCAATGTCTTACACGGTATATATCAAAAAAGACTATATACATATACATGTAAATATACAGGTCTCGACCGGTTCATCAAACTTATATATATATATATATATGTAATGCAATATCGGTTAAATTACCGCAGAAATAGTACGTATAATGAGATATATAGATAGGCGTTAGCATAGCTAGTGCAGTAGTATACTGTATACATATATATATATATTCATATTCAATATACTATTGCATGTAAAACACAAAACTAGTATGTGTCTGTGCCTGTATACGATCTTTCTACATATTTTTACTGTACTGTCTTTCTAAGCCTACGCCTTTCTTTATGTGTTTCTACGCCGTTTACTGTCTTGCTACGCCTATGCCTTTTTACTATCTTTCTATCACTTTTTTCTGTGTTTCTAAACCTTTTTACTGTCTTTTTGCGCCTCTTTGCTGTCTTTCCATGCATTTGTACTCAGCCACAGCCACAGCCACAGACAACCAGGGGTGGAAGAAGCCTTTCATCGGCGCATCAAACAGATGCGTCACGATGCCATCTGAATCTTCGTGGCCGGCTTGGTGAAACAGCTTCCACACTCTCCGCAATATCCCAGCCAGGTGACACACGAGTATGACTGCTTACATAATGGATATACGTTGGCTCCTGCCCCCGCCCACTAACAGTGACCACAACGGGGAGCACAAAAAAAGCACAACTGTTTTTCAGCAGGTTCAATGAAAACATAAATTTGAAACCACTTTTCATGAATGTGCCCAAATCTGTTTTGCTGTGGAAATGTTTTGACGGCTTTGGCGGGTGCGGTACGGTTGTGGGTGTGTGGGGGTTTTCAGGGGTTGGGGGCGTGGGGGTGTGGGGGTGTGGGGATGTGGGGATGTGTGGGATGTGATAGGATGTGATGGGTGTGTGTGTGTGTGGGTTTGTGTGTGTGGGTGCGGGAGGGTGTGGGGGAGGGTGGGGGGGTGTGGGGGGGTGGGGGGGGGGGGGGGGGGGGGGGGGGGGGGGGGGGGGGGGGNGGGTGTGTGGGTGTGTGGCGGGTGTGTGGGGTGGGTGTGTGGGGTGGGTGTGTGGTGGGTGTGTGGGTGGGTGTGTGGGGTGCGCGGGTGTCTGGGTGTGTGGTTGAGTGGGTGTGCAGTGGTGAGTGGGGCTGGGCGCATCGGGGAGGTAGGGGAAGCCAGCAAAAGCATAGATCCAGGATAGATCCATCGCACGGACGCGGGCACGTAAGTCTCTCACCCTCGGCCTTTCCCACACTCTGCACTCTCTCACATTCCGAATGTCACATTCTCTCCTTCTCGTAGGTCCACTGTTCAGTCACTGTTCACTCATCGTAAGCCGCAAGAACCTCTCTACACTTTTCCTCTCACTCACACTCTCTGCGTCGCTGTGTTTCTTTGTCTCTCAGCTAGATTCTCATTAGATTGCCTAATGGATACGGCAGATGCTGCGAAACGAAATGAGGAGGGGCCGAGCTTCGTAGGCTCCTGCATGTTGCATCACACATCATCGAGCTGCTGTCACTGGTGACTTGTTTCTTCCGCCGCCTCCAGCAGCATCGCACTTTTCAAGTTGCCCTGCAGCCGTCAGCAGCTTTCATCGACTGAGTCCGCCGAGTAGTCAAACTTACCCTTATGGCCCTCATGATGCCTCATGTGCTGTACCATAATAATGTGTATGATGAGGGAAGAAAGCGATTTCTGCGGCTACGTGCCGCCTACCGCCTACGCTGTAACCTAGTCTGAGTCTGCACTGCCCTGGCCAAAATATTTTCGTGGAACACAGTTCGGAATACAGGACTACGATTATGTCTGTCAGTCTCCGGGAAGAGGAGGTCTGAGGTCTCCGCACAAGAGGCGCTGCATTATCATCGTGTGGTTTTATAGACTCATAATATTACATCATAAATGTTCAAGCTGGCGGAATCTAGAATAGAATAGACACGATCATAACGGCATAGTAACCAGGTTGTGGCCTCTCAAAATGCCGATGTAGAGCTGGCAGGTCTATGCTGCGGGCGAGACAATGATAAAGATCAAAGCCAGTCCCAGCGCACGTTAAGACATGTTCATGTTCGTGCCAAAGAATCTTTCCTCCGGGCGCTGGGCTAGGCTAGGACCCGAAGCTAAGAAAGGATCTCAAAATCTTGGCCACCTTTTCGCGATCTTTCACGATACAGCCTACAGCCATGAAAGTGCAACAGGCCGATAGCCTACATTTATTATATACTCCCTTCTGCTTCAAAGGCGCTAGGCTAGGCGCTAGGACGGCTAGGAACCCTGTATCTTCGGGCATGTGGTTACACAGTTACACTGACACTGATCATGGCTCTGTTGTTCTAAGAACGCTGGCCAGCTTGAGCATGGGACCAAGGCCAAGGACTGCAAGGGCCAGCCTAGTCGAGCTGGCTGGTCTTTAGTTTGAGCTGCTACGCATTAGGGGCGCCCCCCCCCCACCCCCCAAATGCCCGACTCAGGCTCTTATTGACATCGAACCGGATCAGTAAGTAGCTTATAACCAAAATATGAGTAGTGGAACAAGAGAAACACTAATCCGTCGAGCCGTCCAGCTGTTTCCGGATGGCAACACCGAATGCTGAATACAAGGAATGACCTACGGCTAAGACTAAGCCTAAGACTCTAAGACCACCACAAAAAATCGTCAACCGGTCACAAACGACATGTAGCAGGCATTGATCTACCGATTTACCGACCGTGGACCGTGAACTTCCAGGCGCCTTCATGCCCAAGCCCAAGCTATGTGCCCTTGCCCTACTGGGTCACTTCAGTGAGCCAGGACCAGAAGGCCTTGCAGGGCTGCTGGCCCGATTTCTCAGTGGACTTCTTGAACCTTAGCCAAGACTGCGAAAGGAATCTCGCGACTGATCAACGGAATATTATGGGATTTGTCTCCACCTCGGGCCTTGGCAACATGGTGACATGAGTGACATGTTTAGTTTAGGCTTCAGGCTGCTAAGGCGGTAATTAAAACAGGTCTTTAAGGATGACTTGCTACAATACAAGTTCGGTCTCGCCGTCTCTCGTTAGTCGTCATGGTGGCAGAATCTGGGCCCACGTGTTTCCTAAGTGTCACTTGGTCCTTGATTTTCACCAGAAGTAGTGTCCCGTCCAGGACCCATCCATGTGGTCATGTCTCAGGTTCACGCCTCTGGTAACACCGGCCCACATGCAAGGACTGTTTGAGTTTCTTGAAGGCCTAGAAGCTAGGGATGTGTGATTTGGTGGCACCAAAAATCGGAAGGAAGAGTCGCCTCACACAGCTCTGGGTTTTAAACGGCGGTTTGACGATAGTTAACAGAATAAGTTTCCAGGATGGAGGAGTTCAGGGTCTTGGGGCATCTGGGAATGGCATGACCTGGTAGCCAAGAAACTCTCTTGCCATAGCGGCACGCTCACGGGGAGGACGTCCAGGCACTCGAAACAGCACCAGGTTCAATCCTCGCGTAATTTTAGGATCCTTCCCGGCCCTGCCGAACGTTACACTTCGGACCTAGCCTTTCCCTTGACTACCTGTCGCAATCCCCAACTCAGTAAAAAAAATAACGAGCCAGCAGCCAGCCTAAAGCTTGCCAAGAATCCATGTACCGTCGTGGAATAGCATCTGAGCGATTTCATTTGGGATGCCACGGATTTCATCCTGGCGAGCTGCGGCAACCCCATCATGTTGAGAGCCGTGAGGTCTTTCACAGCACGCTCAAAGGTTGCCACGATCTTGGTGAAGGCTTCCAAAGATCCGCATATTGCCATATGTACTTCCTTTTGGAACATGCACTGTTTCACCTTCGCCACGTTTCGCCCCACCAACCAGTTCTCGTAGTTGGGGGGATATTCTTCGTGGCGGCGGTCAACAACTGCTCAAAATGCGGAAGCATCTCGCAGAACAGCGGATCGACCACTGTCGTGCCTAGCAGCTTAGTGATCTCTGTGAACATGTCGGCCGGCGTGCATGACTCCAGCTTCTTAAGATCAACCATCAGGTTCGACAAAGGGCACTCCATTGCAGTGATCGTCTCCATCAACTCCTCCGCCGTTGGCTGATCCGGTTTTGCCCAAGTCTTCTCAAAGTGAGCGACTAGGAATGCCGATGCATCCGTTGCCACAGCAGCCTTGCTGTAGTCAGCACGGCACTGCTCCAGCCGGGGGGATTGAATGCCAACCTCTGACATGTGCCCAAGGCACGCAAGCTTGTCCTGCGGCAGCTCGAAGCTAGAGCTCTGCTTGAAGATGTCCAGATTCCTGCGGTCAGCGAGCGGTAGGAATCTGTCGCGCCCGCAAGCCGCCTTCCAGAAGTCCTGGTTCTGCAACAAGCTTGCCAGGAGCCTCTCAGCGATGGATTCGGACACCTTAGGCAGAAGCTCTTGCACCACCTTGACCAAGCACTCCATGCCATCACCCCTCTCTCGAAATCCACTTCCTGGTAACCTCCGGCAAATCCTTCGGTAGCGCATGGAAGGCACTGCAAAACTTCTGTATGGAGACAGAGATGTCTCGACTCTGAGGCCCTCGGCTGTTTGCCACATACTCAGGGAGACTGTCGCCCCAGGCGTTCATACTTCCAGGGTGCTCTGCATCTGCAGGCAAGGTGACGGAAACGAATGCCCACAGGCCTGTAATGGCTTGCACCTGAGTACTTTTTTGAAACCTACTGGCATTGGACTCAATTCGATGCTTGCTCGGCCTGCGTGGACAGACACGTAAGGACCGTAAGGACCGTACACAAAGAGCTGAAACTGAGAACACTGAGAACCACACGTAGTTTTGCAGAATTACCATGCTCTCGAAGGTGCACTTGGGGCGCTTGAGGTCCTTTAAGGTCTTGCAAGTCTGGACGAAGCTATCGATCACAGCATCTTGGCAAAGAGTCTTGAGCAAGGCAAACCTCGAGCTTGTGGCAATGTTCCAGTCATTCGAAGCCACTTGAAGATCCTGACGCTTGATATCCGACTATGTGCAGTGCAGTGATTGCAAACATGGGCATTCGAAAGGAGGGTCGTGGACAAGGTTGACACCCGGGCCCGGACTTGGAACCTCCCAGCGCCCTCCAAACTGCCGATTTGGTAGAATGTTGCCGTTGTTGCTATGTCGTTATGAGTTATGAGTCTATGTCTATGGGCTATGACTATGATCGTTTGAAATAATACAAAATACCAGTATCCATGATCCCAGCCCCAGCCACTCCCCTGTCGAGCCCACTGCAACTGCAGCGACCTTGAATACCTTTTACCCTGTCCCTCGAAAAAGCCACTTCAGCAAATGCATGCTTGAACGATATTTCTTTGTAGCTTCATCAGTAAACTGTAAACTGTAAACTGCCAATGGCCACTGGCCCACTAGCACCAAAGATTCGTTGCTAAACTGAATTGAACCAACAGGATACAAGGATACTGACACTGTATACTGGACTTTTAATGATTCCCCCTACGCAAGTCCTCACGCTTGGAAAGAATGATCGTGATGGCATCGACCTCAGACTGGATGGACTTTTTGATGGCGTCGAGCACATCTTCGAGCATGTTGAGGAGGGCTGTCAACGCTTCTGAACAAGCAGGATGCTCAAGAATATTTTCAGCCTTCAGCAACTCCGAGCATTTGGCACAGAAGCTGCTAAGTTTGACCAGCTCGGGGAGCATGCCTGGAGCGAGTTCCTCCGTCTTGGACATCATGAAACCTGACCAACCAGCTCCTGCCTCACACTTGATAATGTCATCCATGAGCTGGTTCAAGGAACACACAGCAGTGGCCTGCGTCTGAAGGGTTGCATTCCTTGCTTGAGCCATTTGCAGGAAGCTCTCGCCGGCTGGCGTATTCACAAACACCCGAAATATGCGCTTCTCCCGCTGCGACTGCACCATGCTGAGCACATCGTCCAAGGTTGGGCGCCCAGCACAGTCGAGGGCTACAATCTGCTGCAAGCACGTAAGGGCAGACTGCACAGACTGCACAGGATCTCCTTCGATGATTGCGCTGGCCACGGTCAAAAATTTCTCCTTGACCTTCTCCATGGCGGCCTCGCGGGTGCTGCCAGCTGAGCTCAAAGCCTCGCTGAGCATCTCATCCAGCACGTAGTTCAGGACTTTTTCGCACATATTTCCAGACTGCTTGTCTGCCTCCGTCTCGTCATCGCCACTGAAGGCCTTCTGCTGAGTTGCCGACAGCAGGGTTGCAACCTTTTCCAAGCGATTCTGCTGTAGATCAGTGGACAAGCTCAAGTCCGCGAAGGCGTGTCTCACAGACACGGCCAGGGAGCCCAAGAGTGTTCCATCCGCCTCGGTGGCCTTAGACACCGCAGCGAAGAATGCATCCCGGCCTTTCTTGATCGGCTTGCCTTTTGCAGGGAGGTAGCCGCACGTAGTCTTGTGAACATCCCTGATGTTCGACAACCTCTCATTGATGCTTTTCAAGCATGCCACGGAGTCGTACATGCTCTGTTCCCTCGCCTGCTTGCTAAGCTTATCCACACTCCTTTGCAACTTCCCAATATCATACCCCAAGTTCTTGCTCACCTCGGGGTACTGGCCCATCTCGGACACAATCCGAACGAGCTCCGCCTCCGTCTTCGTCACCTCCCCGTCCATGATCTCATGCTTGTCCTTTTTGACAGGCTTCTCATTCTTTTTGGCTTTCTTAGAAGGCGGCGGGGTGAGGCCCAACAACTCAGCCTCAGCCCTCTCATCGTCACTGTTGACTGCAGCAGCATCAATTGGTGCTCCATCAACGACGCTCGCGGTCTCGACCTCTGACGGAACGGCAAGCTGATTCCCGGCCACAGATGGAGAAGAAGTCGAAAAAGTCGCAGCCTGACTTGCGCCAAGGCCAAGGAGGCCCTGACCTAAGCCTGCCGGCAACGTGTACTTGAAATCGGGCAGCGGCATGTCCTTCCAAAGGGCTCTGGAAGCTTTCGCTCGATTGTCGTACGTGGTCTTCTGCTGCAAAGGCTGCAACCTTACCTGTCCAGGCTCGGGGTGTTCTGCGTGCACATGCATACGGAATATGTTGCGACATGACATGTGCTGTGCCTGCTGTTTATGGACCGTACCGTGAAGTACCGTACACACATAACATATACAGATATACAGATATACAGTTATACAGAGTTATACAGCACATACTCAACTGGGATTATATGTCTTCTGCTGCACACTCACGTGCAGGTGCATGCTTGGCCACGCGCAGCACTATGTACATGTGTTAACACTTTGTGTGCACATCAAGGTACGTATGCGAATGTGCGCAGGACAAAATGTACGTGCCCGTATACCGTATACCACCGTACATGTGTGCAAGCAAAGTGCTAACCTCTAACCCGTATATGTAGTCCGTATATGATTATATGACAACAGCACTATAGATTCTATAGAAACATGGAAACGTATGTACTGTGTGCACGTGTTCGTGCCTGTCCGTGCAATACGGGTTTCCGCACACTTACACTTGACGGCACACCGTATGACACATGACACTGCCCAACACAATTTTAATCCCAAGGCCTGCTAATTGGGTACACGTACACCTTCGGATGGACGAGCCAGCCCTTTGTCAGTTTCGCGACAAATGTTGTATTATACATCAACGGTGTTTCGCTCAGCACGGCATCATGAGACGCGAGTGTCAATCAACAATGCACATTCCGCATGGACCGCATGTCTGCATGGATGCCGCCTGGATGCCGAATTTACTCGCCTTAATGGAGAGCATGACCGCAGTCAGCCCGAACGACCAAACAGAGCTAAACTTCAAGGCTAGCAAAGACGACATGCCGCGACATGCCACACGCGGATCCACAGCCTCAGTTGCTGTGAGTTCGATTGGATGATGTGCAGTCTCGCGAGTGAAGTGCAGGGCAACGCAGTTTGAAAGTGCAATCCGCCCACAAGGCCCTGGGACGTGCCGGCTGTGCTTCATCTGTCGTTCTTCTCCTTCTCTCAGACCACAGTCAACCATGCCGTCTCAAATGCAGTGTGCAATCGGTCGGTCCAAGATAGCTTGCTGCTTGCTCATTACTTGCTTCATTTTCTTGCTTGCTCAACTCGCATCTCATCTCATCCTCTTCAGATTGCGACCCCGAGACGTGTGTAAAAATGCCTCATGTGATATTCGTGGCCCTTTATGTCGCAAAGCATCTGTCGGATGTCTCCAAACACAGAAGCACTCCTTCCGTTCAACAACAGAAGCCGGCAGCCGTCACAACACTATCTATCACCACGAGACCTCTAGCCGCTTACGCCAGTAGAGCGATAACGCTTACCCGGCAACCAATGGAAGTTCGATAGTGTTGCGGTGTGAGTACAATACAGATACAATTCAATTTGCTACGGTTTGCTTGTGACATGCGCCCTTCAGTCCGACATGCTATAGGGTTCTACAGAATGTTTGTTTACTGGTGAAAAGCATATGCTGTCATTTGCCGGTGTAGTTTGGTCCTGCCTCTAGCTCTCTAACTTTAGTTTATATACAGGGTGCGTGGATCCAATTCGCAATCTCCAAAACCGAGCCAAGAATGTAGGATAAAAAGGCAGAAGGCACGATAAAGGTACGGTACAGGATAGGCATTAGGCACAGGCGGCATAGGCATAGGACCCAAGTGTACGAACCGCAGGCTATAAAATGTGGTGAAGATGGAGTGCTGCAGAGATCCTCTCTAAGCCTGTCTATGTTTACATTGTGTCTACACACACACATGTCACATGTCACACACCGTCTAAGAACATGACGCCGAGTCCCGGAATCAAGCGTAGCCTGTACTATATCATCATCAGTCCAACAAACCAAGGCTTTACAGTTACACAACCCATATCGTACTCCGCATATTCCTATGGACGATCCAACAGCCAGTTGATCGTAATGCTTGGATTAAGTAAGTAAGCCACAAGGTGTCCGCTGATTCTAGACCGTCTAGACCCACTGTAAGCCTATAAAGCCCTGAAATTCTGAGACCTACACACTTGCCTGAACAACGAGGTCCACGGCTAGTCTCGCAGGGTGCTGAGCAGCATCGTCAATGACTCAATGACTACGAATCTATGAAGTATGTACGGTCTGATGCCAGCACCTGAACCTGCCAGCCCGAAATTCTTAGCAGCGATGCATCGGCGACTGCATGCATAGTCTAGATAGTCATGCGCTCGCAAGGAGCTCGAACCGAGATCTAAGGGACCGTCCGAGACCATACGAATTAGTGTATAATACAATATACAAACCACAAACCCAAAAACCCTGAAGCCTGCAGCCCTTGTGAGTCCTGCAACCCCAAACCCTAATACACTGAAGCCCTTGAAACAACTAAGAAAAGTGAAACCAGTGAAACCGTACAACCCTGGTTGCAGCGGGCTTGCCTCGTTGCCCGGGAGCCTCCCTACAATCCTGAAATCTCAAAGACATAGAACCTGGAACCCCTTAGTGGCTTTATAATTATTCTAGAATGAAACAAACGGACCCCTGCTGGATGGAGCCGACTCCTGCAGCTAGTTCTCTAATAAAGCAGGCAAAAACATTCCCGAACCACAAGGTTTCACAGTTTTACTTACAGCCACTTGCAGCGCCAGAAAAAATCAGCCTAGCAACTGCACCATTCCATCATCCATCAAGCGCTGGTAGATTGTGTGCTCGTGCTCATGCATCTCCTGGATCCACACATCTCTCGGCCCTGAAAAGACCTCGGCGGGGAGGGCTAGCGGTTAGCGCAGGAAACGCTTGCAAGCACGCAGGCCCCACCAATATGTGACCCTCATAAGATCTCGGTGCATCAGCTTCAAAACCCAACCCACTACGCTCCCTCTGCATGCGGTTATGATACCTTGTACACGACCTGCTGATTGCCAACTGGCATTACCATGTTTTCGGATCGAAGTCCGTCATCCCCCGGCTCTTTGCCAGTCATCTTTTTGTAGGACGCCGCCGTGAAGATGAGGACCTTTCCCGCGGGACTAGTCTCCACATGGATGTGCTTCTCGTGCATGACTTTCCTCACGTCTGCAACGATTCGGCCATGAGCAAAACTCCGACATCGACAGCGACAGACTATGAAACTTGACACCGTGACATGATGGCATACCGCAAACGTCTCAATCTGCCTAGTGGCTGGTATGGCTCCGGTCTCCACCATCCAGGCAGCACCAAATTCTTCGAGTTTTTCAAGTGGATCAAGTGCGAGCGCAGGGCCATGAAGGCAGCGCGCAGGGTGGGGTCTGTCTTCATTCTTTCTGCCAGCTCCTGCCAAGCAGGCTAAATTGATCTTTTATCGCATTTTCTACACCGCTTCCCCAGCCCTGCCTTGAATGTGCAATCTGTGTAGTTCTTGAGGTGCACAATATGACAATGCTCGCATTTGTACACGGTGATCATTCGCAGCAGGGAGCCGTCAAGAAGACCACTAGGGCTGTCGGGACCAAGAAGGCACATCAGGCACATCTCCGAGCTCTGGCTTGCGTTGAAGACGAGCTCCAAATCATTGTCGTCAATGCCCATGCTGCCAATGGCATCCAAGTTATCCAACTGGATCTCAAGGGGTGAACTCCTGGCTTCAGGAGCCAGCACTCCCGACTTCAGCTCCGGCTATTGGGCTACACAGGCTATACTGGGCCACACTGCTATACTTTACTGTCTTGTACATAGATACTGATATCACTGATATCATACAATCATATACTGATACTGTATCACTGTATATACTGAGCAGAGTTTTCCCAGACAACTTCGTCCCCCTCATGCTGCATAGCACGACAAGAAGACAGGACCTTGCTTCAGTGACGGCCAGCTCTGCCATAGCGAGGAGTCGCCGTCGTCGCAAGTCTGAGTTCAGGCTCTGAGTGTCACGACTCGCAAAACTCGTGTCCCCGTCGCTGGCACGAGAAAACGGCCTCTTGATCAATCATTGCCATGCAACCATGCAACACGTGACCTCTGGATACTGGATACGTCCGATCAAAGAGCAACCTGCTGACCCAGGCTGACCCATTGCCTTTGCCAGCTGCAGGGGTCCTGTATGGAGGATCTCAGGCTTCATGCTGAGTCCCTCAGGTTGACCGCCGGCGAGCGGCGATCATGCTATCATGTCCGCATGCCGAGTCCGGCCGGCGGCCGGACGCTAAATGCCTAAGGCTTAAGTCTTAAGCTCATGTTGCTGATCTGGTTCTGCACTGCCAGCTCGGCGGCCATCTCACCTCACACCCAAAATCTAAACATTTCCAAAATGTCGGCCTCACTCCAACCAAGCTATTGGGATGGAGCTGAGCGCGGCGACCAAGCCCACCGCTGTGCAATGGAAGTTAAATGCGTTCCCAGCCAAACTATTTTTGGCTTGTTCGGGCATGGATTCCAGTACATGCCTAATCTTGCCAATCTCAATGCCCTGCAGATAGAGGGCTTCGTCTGCAAGAAGCAACCTTCGGCGTCGTCGGAGCCAGATTCTTGCGGTTGGGGATATGCAAGGCACTCGCCCCACGGTGGGCCGAATCCGGTTCAGGCTCTGCGACCTCAGTCGGCATGGTGCGATGACTGAATCACTGTCCGTAAACAGTGACCACTTGGTTAACAACGTTAGAATTGAACGGCAACAAGTGGAGTCGGAATGGGACAAACTTGCTATCCAGCGGCACGTCCACGGCCTCCTCCATGTACAAGGGGTACAACACATCAATAAGAACAATGACTTCTTGCTGACGTCTGGTCAATGCCTTGAAAAAGACACTGTCTTCGTAGTCGTCAATCATACGCTGAAGCTGTTCGGTCGACACCTGCATCAGCAGCACGAATGAAAAGATTCTGCTGTGGCTTATAGCCCACAGAAATGGCAACGCCCCTGCTTACATCTAGCAATCTCCTCATAGCTTTGCCCGACTTTTCACGCAGCCCGTCCCTTATACAACTTAGACATACATTCGTCTTTATGGTCTACGGTCTACGGCGGTGATCAGTGATGACCAGTGACGGTCTGCGAGGCTATTGGGGCCTGCGCATGCTCTACATACAGTCCTGCATCTTTTTTTCATGTTTTGATCATGTCAAACGTCACTGTCATAAGCAAACTCCATGGCCTCGTGCTGCTCACAGATGGCCAGATGGATCTTCGTGTACTTGAGGTCATGTCCCGGGGCATCCATTTCGCAGCTCCAATTTGCATGCACAACCTCTTCTGACGAAAGCTTGGAGTACACCGGGGTTCTCTTCACGTCCTCCTCCGAGAGAAGGAAGTCGTCCAAGCTTCTCTCGGAGATTACTCCTGCAGCCAGCCTGCTCCAGCATGTATTCAAGGTCTCGAGATGACTCTTCGCAGCTGCGCGGCCAAGTTTCATTTCATCCAACCCTTGAAAATGAATGCGAGGGCGACTGCTTGGGAGGTGATGCCCCTTGGGATCTACCACCATCCAGATGACAGCATAGCCTATGTTCTTGAACGACTTCAAGCACTCACTCAGGTTGGAGTCTTCCATGCCCTCTGGAATCTTGGAGGAGTGCACAGGATCCTTCAATCCGAGAACCTGTCGACGCCAATGATCAGTCTTGAATGACAAGTGACACCGTGACATGTCAAATGTGACTCAAATGTGTGTGAAACAGCTTGCAAGCACACTCGCCGACTCTCGCACACATGCTGCTGGCCCAGGAACCATCTCACCGTACATGTGAAGAGGACGAGATGCTCGTAGATATTGAATGAAACCATCAAACGTTTCGCTTGTTTTTCCGGCATGGTCATAAATGCACGTCCTCGACCGCTTCGGGTTTCTGCGTGACCTGAGACACATGTGGGCCCGTAACCGTATGCTGCACAATGAGCACCACTGCACCACTCTCAGCCACTCTCTTTCATGATACGCACCTGTGCTTCGATACCGATACCTCACAAGCGTGCTAAGGCACAGGCACTGTGTGACAAACCCAACCACAGCATGCAGTGGTAGACTCCGGTCTCTTCATGTGCTTGCCGCTCCAGGCATCCACAACGATGGAATCAGCCGTGTCTTCCAACTGCCTGATAAAGCATTCTGGATTCACCGTCGCCTTGATGAACCTCTCGGCCCCGGCGTCGCAGTCGCAGCTCAGAACATGGCGCACCATGTCACCCGGGAGCTTCTTGGGCACCGGCTCGCCGTCAACAGTGGGCAAGACCCTCTGCGAAAAGCAAGCCAAAGCTTCTTGGAAGATCACCTGCCAGCCAAGTGTAGCAGGCAATGTGGCGGCATAATTTATCGTGCCTAGGCTGCGAAAGCAAGCTGCCGAGCTTCCTTTCTTAAGTTAACACCGCCAATACCAGGAGCCTGCAGGGTAGGGACAATGCCATCCGTTCCGGAGCACACGCTGGCCAACTTGAGCCGGCGCCCTTGGATCGCCTCTCCTACCAGGAACTTGATCCTGGATTGCTCTGCTGGGTTCAAGGACAGCAGCACTTCCTCCACAAAGCGGGCTAGCTCTGACTTCGGCACAGCAGCCGACGGAGATGGAGTTGGCATGCATCCAGCATTGACCAGCTGGGAGTCCTCCCAGATCTCCAAAGCAGCGAAGTCCTTTCCAATGCACAAGCATATTTGCGGCACGAGGCGACACATGTCCAGGCATGCCCAAATGAAGCTTCTTGCTCCATCATTGATATTCACACTGACTGCTTGCAAGTTGCAAGGCCGACGCAACTGCCGCCCCCTCCGTAAAGTCGCATGGTTTAGGTTTGGGTGAACCGCTGCTATCAAGCTGCTATATCACTGATATGGAAACCCTGCCCTTAGCCCAGGAAGTCCTGGGCACCTTGGCGACGCAAAGGAGTGGCAGGGATGGCGGGACCAGTTGTCCAAAACGGATCATCTAAGTGCGGCTGCGCATCAGGGCACTCCATCTCCGCAGCAGCAACAACAACTGCTGCCAGAGCCCACGCACTTGCGATATGTCCGCAATGAATGAACACGTTTCCTGGCTGCAATTTATGATCAAGAGTACGTTCTCATGCGATCACCAGCACTCTTGCTCTCAGTGTCAGTGCACATTTGTTTTGGTGCTTCGGCTGTGTCACTCAAGGCACATGGTCTTCACGATAGATTGGTTCTGGCGGTTCTGGTTTTGACTTCTCGTGTGGATCAAACCTGGCATAGGCAGAGGCAGCAGAGGCTTTATACATTTTGCAAGTCTGGTCAGCCTAAAGGTGAGGGGCCTATAGGCTATAGGCTATAGGCTTTAGCCTCTAGGGCTCAGAACCAGGCCACCGGCAAAAACCCGTTGCCGATCGCAATCACACGCTGCAGCTGCCCGAGACGCCTGCAAACGGATGCTGTTTCTGTGAGGTGAGGTACCATTGGGCCGATTGGGGTCCGATTTTGCTTGCTCTTTGATGACATGCCACGGTTGTGGGGGTTTCGGCTTCGGTTTAGGCTTCAGGATCATGTGCAGAATGCAATGCCCATATCATGTGCTGCTGCCTATGCTAGACGATCCTGGTTTCAGGGTTTAGGGTGTAGGCTGAGGATGATTTAAATGATTGAAGCGATTTAGGCACTGAGGGTTTAGGATTAGAGCCTACGGCACACAAGACTCGATGAGATATGCCGCCTTCCGTATCTTGGAGCCCAGTCCTGTCACCGATAGAGATACTCAGATACAGTCACAGTAACATCTCTGAGTCTCTAGGCTACGCTACCACAGCTAAACTGTCAGGGCTTCTCAGGATTGAGTGTCTGAGACCATCATATAAGGATCGCATATCTAGATTATCTGAGCACGGCTGAGGTGTTTGACCGTCCCGTGCTTTTTTTCACACTGAAGAAGGATAACAGTTGTCTTCGTGTATTGTTATAGCTCTATAATTTCGAAAATATACTATACTATACTAGACTGTCTACTATCTATCTTGTGCGCTGAAATTTAATATACAGACTGCACGGCATGGAGCGGCACGGAACTTTGCTGCACAAAAACAAATAGAGTTTCCAAAGCCACACCCTCTGCCTTACCCTACCCGGCACCCGCCCTGTTGCTGCGCCCCAAACCAAAACAAGGAAAAACATTTTGACTCTGCTGTTGCATCTGCATCGATTTTCCTGATGTCTTTACTTTAGAGTTAAGTGACGTTAAGTGCCAAACTTGCTGAAACCTCGTTGCGCAGCCGGCTTCAGAAAAATAACTCTGCAAGGCTAGCTCCTTAGCAAAAGCCTAAGCCTTTCGCTGCAAGTCGCGATCCTTGGAAATCTCAGAATCTCAAACAAGCTCCTTGCAAGGGGGGGGGGGNGGGGGGGGGGGAGGGGCAGGGCAAAAACCTTCTTATTCTTAGGGCTTAGGAAGTTTTCAGAGGCTGGCAAACGGCTTGGAAAGGCTTGTCAAAAGGGAAGCCTGCGAAAGGGCTTCGGGTTGCGGAGGGCCTGGAGGGCCTGGAGGGCCTGGAGGGCCTGGAGGGCCTGGGAGGCCTCTGATCATTTTAGAATAGAAACCCTAGGCCTCGACTCTTTTCCGTTTGCTGCTGCTGTTTCTGATTTTTGTGTTTTTCTTGTGCTGGTTTGTGCTCCGGTTTGTGCTACTTTCCGGAAAATCTTGTGCTTTTTTTTTTGGTTTGTGTTGTGCTTTTTTTTGGCTGATTTGGTTTTTGTGTTTTGTGCTTTTTCTTGTGCTCGTTTGTGGTCGGATTTGTGCTACTTTTCCTAAACAGTTGTGTTGTTTTGTGATGGGTTTCGTGATACTTCTGTAAAGGTGTTGTGCTTTTTTTGACTGCTTGAGTTATACAGTTTCGTGCTCTTTCTTGTGCTGCTTTGTGGTCGGAATTGTGCTACTTTTCGAATAATCTTGTGCTTTCTGTTTGAAATACTCTAGTTTCCCAGTCTTGTGCTTCTTCTCGTGCTTTGTTGTGGTCGGATTTGTGCTACTTTTCGGAACGTGTTGTGTTTTTTTCTCTGCTCGAACCCGGAAAAATTGCACGAAGAAGAACACCAGAAAAGCACAACTGTTTCTCCTCTCCTGCACGTGTAAATCAAATTTGAAATCCATTCCGGAAATCTCTCGGCAGTAGCAGCCCGAGCTCTTCGTCTGCCCCTGGACTCATAGCCAGGACACGATCCAGGACGATCCAGCATAATAGACCTCGACAATCACAACTCAGACTCATAAGCCAGCTCTCCGATGGCCCAAACTATGTGACCTTAGAAGAACTGTCGCTCAGTCTCTCGGCAATCATTCGGCAGTAGTGGCTAAGGCTTCGACCTCGCTCCTGGCCACAATCCAGCCCAACAGACCTCAGAAGTCAGAATTCTGACTGAAACTATTCATAACTATTCATACTCATAATTTAATATAACTAACTTTTACTAGCCCATGACACAGCTCAGATCGCCCAAAAATATACGACATTCGAACAGAACATGTGTTCCGGAAAATTCTAGGCAGAAGAACCCAATTTCGACCGTGCTCCGGTCGTGTCCTCCTGGCCAGAACATGCCAACGTCCGCCCGAACAAACCTTTCCAAAATCATAATTCATAGCCCGGAAGACTCATCAGCCACTTGTCGGATCTCCCAAACGCATGAAACATTGGATTTTAATATCGATATCTGCAAAAATCAGAAGCCTAACTTGGTTCTGTCATGATGACACAATGACATAATGACACATCAATAGCACTGCCATTTGCCGAGCCGCGGTTGATGTTCGAGCAGAACATGCCGATCAGAAGATCGCAACCAACGGACGGGCGCTAAGATTGGCATGTTACCACTATAGTACATCTGGTCTGCCACATGTTCCTGGCGTTGCGTCCCGTCTTGGTATTCTGAGTTGCAACGTTTACAAACTGTGAAAACGATTCTGTCTAGCTGTGATATGATACAACCATGCACTTCTGGCTGTGATATGACGCAGATGCAAGCCATTCTGCGCTTGGCGTGATCCACGGAAATTGACAAATTTGTCTGTTAGATAGCAGAGGCAGAGTTCATAAGTTTGTCATAAATACCATACTGGACCATACTAGGTCGCCCTTCACATCCAAGCTCCGCAGTGTCAGCTTTGTCGAGTTCTTCCTGCCTTTCTTTCAAGATTGAGCACTTCCATGTTCACGTCTGTCTGTCAAAGTAACATATCTTCCCGCCGGCAAAAAAACAACGTCTTTTAACTATTCCTGTATCTTGCCTGTATCCTGTGTCTGACCTGCTTAGAAAAATTCCGCGCCGCTCTTGCCTTGTGTGACTTTACGTTATAGACTGTATTCTGAGAATCATGTTTATCAACTTATCAATATCACAGTTATGTAAGTTATGTAAGTTATGTATACTGTATACTCTGAATGCTTGTAAGTAAGCACGTACAGCATATAATTCTATAATATAGATTATAGATACCGTATGAGTTGAGTATATAAGCTTATTTTCCTGACTCAACTTCGACATGATACTTTGGGTATGAGTTGCGCGCGGATTTAAAGGAACGCGAGCCTTATCCGCGAAATGCAACCCCATAGATCAGAGAACTCCGAGAACCATGGACCATAGAAGTTCATAAAGTTCTATAGTTCTATCAGGATCCAGGATCACATCCGCTCATGTGCACCTCTATGCCTATAGCCTATAGCCTATATCTGCTTGTCTCTGGAAACCTGTCGGTTTTACGTTGCTGTTCCCATGCCCGCTTTCCAGTGGGTCGTTACCAGACGCATACCAAATCTGCCATTTTCCGTGCGACGCAGCCTCTGCTTCTTCTGATCCAATGATCTACGATGGCTGCTCGGGGCTGCTCGCACTTTCTCGCAACTGCAACCGGGAGCTGCCCGTTGGCCATCCTGGTTCTTCATATTCCGCCATATTCTGCCGTCTATACTTCACTTCTTTTGGATTTCATCCCAACCGCTACATCACTAAAACCGTAGTCCTTAGATGAGCTTCTGGACGCAGCCCACGCAAAAATGCTGGCCTTAAGAAACACCCTGCGAACTGGGTCACGATAAAATGTGTAAAGACTCGTCACGCCGGCGGGCAGTTCCCAGCCCAGCCTCCAACTGGGCTGCACAAAGAGAAAGTGACTAGACCACACCTGAACCTGTCACTTCTGTTTTGAAGTGGTCTGCGTGCTGTTCCTTGCAGAAGTCATATCAGACATATCACTATCATATCACTGGTTCTCACCGACTCCCTGGATCGCCGATGACCCAGCTATTGGATTTTGCATGAACAAAGAAAACAGCACTCTTTTGAAACGGCTTTCATCTCTTCATCACCTTCTGAACCACCTTCTCACCTCGGCTGCGAAGCTCGTCGGTGCACAAATCAGGGCGAAAGCGCCCAGCTCCCAACCGACATGCTTCATCTCTAATCCTAGGCAGCCTAGGCACTCACAGCAAAACCCATCCCGTAAGTTTGCGCCAGACCGCGGTCACGAGCCACGGGAGCTGCTTGCGGCGTTGGATTTTTTCAAGTAGAACGCATGCAAAGCATGCACCGCACCTGTGGACCAAACCGTTCTGTTTGCAGGGTCAAACTGAAGGTAAACCGAGCTTAACCCTCTGTAAACCGTTAAAATCGCAAAACCTCTCCCATGCGGCCCATACGGCCCATAATACGGCCCATACGGACCATACAGGCATACAGGCTACAGGCTACAAGTGTTAAGTGTCAATGTGTTCAATTTATATTGGTACCGAAGCAAAACGATGCAGAATGTATCAACCTCATTGCTCGCCCGCCTTCATGCGTGCCATAAAACTTCAGGTTCATGGTCGACCCAGCCACATACTTGTTCTTGTAGCGCAAGATCCAGGACGACTTGCCGCGATTGAAGTACATTTTGTAACCGTCCTTCAAAGGAAGCGTGATCACTGATATCATTGACTCATTGATAGTGACTGCACGGTTTCTTGGTCTCAAAGAAAAAGAATGGAACACGGAACACGGAACACGAGTTATGGCCCGGTCCGTACGACAACATCAGACGGTAATGTAACATATGTATAATATGATATTAATATGTATATATATACAGATAGATATACACTATTATATACATTATATACAACTTAATTTGCGAATCTGTTAAATACTAGTATTCTGATTCTCATATTATCATATACCGCGGTCTCGAATCGTGTTTTCAACTCAACTGAGAGTTCTGCTAGTGTCCTGGAGTCTTACACACTGTTGCAGACATATCATGACATATCACAGATCACGTATCTACGTAGACAGTGACAGTGACAGTGACGTAGACATAGAGAGTGTTCCGGGTGAGATGTAAGATTCTACAGAAAATTGTAGAAGCCCTGCCAGATAGTTTGCGAAGAGAAAACAAAAGACCTTTTACCCTTGCCCTTACCGTTACACTTACAGAGTTACAGTTAATCACAAGTAACCGATACCCAGCACATGCCACCACAGAGCTTGTCCCCGAGAATGAGGGCAAGTCTCTCAAAGTCAGTTGCCGGCTCGTGAACTTTGTGGCCGACTCCGGCTCTCTCATCAACTGCAGCAGCTGGCTCGTCGCGGGGGGCCGGCGCGCCCTCATGGTCAGACTCGCACGGCTCTGCATCTGAGCAGCGCTCCTCTGCATCCGAAAAGCGGTGAATTTCATGATCGGCCTCGTAATCATCGTCTCAGTCCCCATCCGGCCCATCCAGCCCACGCGGATCTCCGACTCTGACTTTGTCCCCACCAGGCGGAGCTTTGTGCATGTTGATGAAACTCGGCTTCAGGAGCGGGGAGCAGAAAATGTCCTCGGGCTCCTCCGCGGGCGCTTGCTGCGGCACGGACTTCTTATTGGCCGCCCTGGCCTGGATTTCCTTGTCAATTCCGGACACGACAAATCGATGGAGGGCCCTTTGTTCGTACGACATGGAATGGAACTTCCACTGTGAGGGCTGTGCCATACCGAGCAGATGAAGAGCGAACTCATACTGCGTCCAAACGTGGCAGGCATTATGGTCCTCGGCAGTCAATGGCAATTTCTCCAACGCGAGGTCGTGCGGTGGCTTGCATCGGCTCCAAGGAAATGCCAGCTGATTGTCCCGAGTAGGTAACTGGTTGGGAACTTTCAGCCACGCAAAAAACATCCGAAGCGGCTTTTTCGTGCCTGGACCAGGATGAACTTGATTCCAAGAGGCCTAGAGGCCTAGAGGCCTAAAGGCTTTAGGCTGTAGGCCAAATAAACCTAGAGACGAAAGGACCTATGAGGCCTATGAGCCTGGGATGGGATATTCCTTGCTAGGCGCTAGGACTCTGGGCCCACGGTGGTAGGCTTATTACTTATTTGGTCTATAGTCCTATAGCCTATAGCCTATAGTACAGTATAGTCTAGTATCAGTATAGGTCTACAGTCTAGGCAGTCTAGGCATAGCCTGTAGGCCATAGGCTAAGGGTCGGTATAACGGCATGCCTTACAGCTATAGATCACGGGAGCTTAGCACACAACGCTTACGCCGATACCAAAAAATGGAAAGCAGGGCACCACGGAACGTGATCTAAGTTCCAGTTAACAACCGACCGACCCCTCCCTGGCCTAGAATCGCTCTCGCGAACACGAAGAACTTAGCTTTTCGAGGAATGGTAGCTTCGCACCGGACTAAGCAAGATTCCGCAGGCAAAGCTTTCACCAATGCGAAGACATCATCCATCTTTTGTGCGTCACGAGTAACGCACAAGCCAGGGTGTTTCATAGGACACGGAGCGCCTTCGCAGCGCACGGACAAAATCGGCATAGAGGTCCCATCAGCAATCTCATCAGTGAGCTGTGCTGCGAGGGAAGCCTGACAGAAAAGTCGAGCAGCATCCATGCTGTGATATTTGTGACCCGAGCGAACTCGGTCTGCATACTCTTTGCAATCAGCATCATCCATCTCAGCAAGCTTCGCCAAGCCAGAGTCGCGCAAGCGGAAAGGGTTCAAAAGATTGTCGATGAACTCCTGCCGAAGAGGGAAATCCTGATCGCCCACATGCCAGGTTGTCTGCAGCGCAGCCACGTTTGATTCGGCCTGCTGTCTGTCCCTGTCCACCCTTCTCCTCATCGTCGCTTGTAAAACCTGCCGTGACTTCCAAACAGCTTTCGACTGGTCGTCCAGGTTCTTCCACGCGAGCAGCAGCTCTTTGTTGGTTCTTTGGTCTCCCTGCCTCTGCTGCTGCGCAACATAAAAGAACGCCGGAGAGCCAAATTGCTTAGGCCTCTTGTGGATCACTTTCTTCACTCGAGCAACTTTTGCAGCAGCCTTGACCGCTGCCGGTGCAGTGGCCAATTGCCGGCCGCCACGCTTGTGGAAGGCTCGCGCCAATCGTTGCACCACAAAGTTGGAAGCTTGGCTGTGGAATCTGCGTGCATGGCCGGCATCTCCGCCAGCGATCTTTCGCTGTAACGCATGCGTAGTTTCCTCCTGGAGAGAGGATCCTCTAAAGGATCGGAGAAAACTTGCCGCATGTTTGGAGAAACATTTCTCTCTGTCTGCCCGGGCGCAGGCCTGCACTTCATCGCGCACTTGGCGTGCCCAGTTCCAATCTAAACAGCAGGGCTTGCTGGAGAGCAGCTTCTCGCAGTGGCGCGAAAGTGCGCTAGCCATTTCCTCATCTTCTTGCTCGCCCGGACTGGTTCGCAAGGCGCCGTTCTCCATGTACTTTTCCAGCTCCGCGCAGGAAAGAGGAGGTTGAGCAAGTCTGGACAATATTCTCCATTTCAGGGCGGCAACGTTGCGGAGGATATTCTCGGTGAGAGCTTTGCACATATCCGATTGCGACTCCGCACTTGGCCAGAAAGCCTTCGCCACTTCGAACGTGCTGGCTTCACCCGGCAAGCACGACCAGAGATGAGTCACAGCTGATCTGGCAGCAGCAGCCACGTCTGCAAATTTCACAGGCTGACGCTGCTCAGCATCAACCTCCTCGTTGTTTTTGGCCTTGAAGCGATACCGTGTGCGAGCCTTCTTGGCAGCCTTGGTGCTCGGATCGTACTCCATGCCGCCCGTCTTGGTCTCACCATTCCCAGTGAGAAGCAACAATCCTGACTGTTTGCTGCAGCAGGCAGCCGCCTCGCCTTTATCCTTATCCACAAACCCTCGCTTTATCTTAATTAAAATCCCAAGCACATGTCAGGAACAACAGATCAACAGGGAAACTGTGTTGTTCAATCTCGAGAGTCGTGTGACTGACGCACAGACAGTGGCTAATGTCAATGTGCACAGAAGATTGAACTTGGTCTTTGCACCCGCGAGGAACTCACGAGACTTCTTCTTTCGTCCATTATTCAGTACTCGGAAATATTCCTGGTCATTCAAATCCTGGAGTCCAGCGTCCGGGCGCACGCCTGGGGCCTCGGCCTGGATCAGACTTCGGAGCCCTGGCCCTTGCAACTACGTGGTGAGCCCACAGGCTTTATCCATAAGCCAGAGAGAGAGAGGAAAGTCCAAAGGAAACATGAAGATTAAAGAAACTTTAGCACATAATTAGCAGAATAATCGGGAATGAACTGTCCTTGGAGTCCTTGCGTAACACTTGAATGTGGAAGTGCCCACCTGAGCTTCCAAGACGTTTGCCTTTTCGAAGCAGGAAGCAGCAGCATTGTGCAGCACTAGGAATCGCGTCCAAGAAAACAAGCATGGCATGACCAGGTGCCACCGCGATGGCTGAAACAATTCGGCAGCCCAAGCCTGGGAAAGACGTTAATTTAATACTCAACGGCAGTAACCAGTAGCTTCGACTTCCCGTTTCATTATCGTTTGTTTATAAGCCATAGACGGTAGAGTCGGTAGAGTCGAGTATACAAAGTATACAAACTTGCCGCTTATGGAACTTATGGCCTTATGGCCATCGGCTATGCGGCTGTGACTGTGTCATTCTTGCAATCTGACACGTAATCTTAAGGGCATCGAAAACTTAGCTTCTCCGAATCACACACAGCCTCGCATAATTATGCAATTTGCCGCTTGCCTATTATGAAGTCTCGATCGTCGTCCGAAGTTGGGAACTCCCTGTCGCTGGCACTCTCAGGATCAAAAAATCTGAGCAGCAAGCTATTAAGGAATATTGCCAATATTGCCATATTGCCTATTGCCTATTGCCCTCCCAAACAAGACCTCGCAGGCAGATGGAGGCACGCAGACGCTTAGCTAAGCCCTGAAAACAACAAACAAAACTAACACACGCAAGAAGCCCTGCCCTACCCTACCGTCGCCTTGTTGAGCGCATCCTGCTCGTTCTTGCAGCACCTTTCCCCGCAGTAGTGGTGCCAGTTTTCCGCATCCAACAAATCCCCATTGAAAAAACCGAACAGCTCACTCAACCTCTTCTCCTCCTCTGATCTGGGCGCGCCCCACGAGCCGGCCAAAATTTGAAGCAGAGAAGATCTGAACTGTCGCTGGTTGGTGGGCAGATCTGGCGGGCTGCCACGCCGCCAGCGGAAGCAACGAATCAGCTCTGCATGCAGAGCCTTCATGGTTTTGTCGCGAAGCACAGAATGCTGACTCAGGCGACTGATGGAATATAGGGCACTGGAAAGGTCCTGGCCAGGGTCGCCCTGCCGCTGCAGATTCAAGTCTATAATCCTTGACATTTGCTGCAATAAGCACGGTGTGAATGTGGCCGTGAGAGTCACGCCCACATCCTTGGCCTTGTCACGCAAAAATTTGAGCCAGTGGCGCAGAAATTTGAGGTTCGCGGCCGCCGAGTCGGCTACCACTGCGAAATGTATGTTGCTGAATGATTTGGAGATGGTTTGTAGAAACACTTCCCAACCGGTGCCGAGTAAGTGAAGTTCAAAGACCCGAGATAGTCCTGCAGCAATCTGCGGGCTTGAGGTGTTGGCAAGTCGAATAGGCGGCAGAATAACTTCGTGGGCCTGAAATTTCTTTCCCGGAATTGCCCAACCAACCAAGCTGCAACACACCAAGTTGTGCACGACCTCGTGTCGCCCAGGAGCTCTGTCTGCCCGTTGCCTGAATCCCAGAGTACCACGCATCGGCCTGGCCGGGAGAGAGGGGTGGACAGGAACTTTGATTGCATAACCGCATAACACGCTTACCACCCCAGGCTGCAAGTGCTTTAAATCAAAGGTTTGGAAAATCACAGAATGTCCAGTGACGAGATAATCACCCGTAGACGGTAGACGTAGATGTAAAAGTAAGAATTATTATACCACGTGCTCGGTGACCTGCCTTGCTTCCCCCGAACTATATAGGTACCTAACGGTACCTATTCAAAGATCGCTCACCCTATCCTTCGGCTCCCTACGTGTATGGTCTTTTGGAAACCCAGCTGCACACAAAAGGCCTTGTTTCTGCATTTGCGTTGCCATCCTCCTGGCCCTGGCCGTCATCGCCTTCGTCAGCAACTGGTGCGGCTTCTTGAAGCGTCTGCGTGCGGTGGAGACGCTGCTGAGTTTCATCAAAACCTAGGGATATGGAGAGTGCGTTGTCTCCGGGATTTTCCACGCACTTGTCCAGAAGCTGCTCCAACGACGAAACATATATCATTCATATGATTCATATATCATTATTACATTATTTATCACTTAAACCACGGGGGGGGAAAGGAACAACCACACGAGACTTGCTGTCCCCGGAAAAAAAGACAGGGGCCACAGGGCCTCATAGCTGAGTGTCAACATGAGCAACGGCAATAAACCTGTTGACCTTCCGTTTAATTTTGCAAACTCTAACACTCTGACTCCAACAGAACTGCACGTTGCCTGTTTCCGGAAATAGGTTTGCGGTTTGCGCCATATCCAAACTGAGTCAAACTCACTTCGCACTTCGCTCCAACACTTTTGAAGCCCGGGCCTGCGTTGGGCATCCAGGTAGGCACTTCCCACAAAAAGCGTTGATCTGAATGAGCTCTGCGACATGTCTTTGTGATGCACAAAGGATGCTGCTGCCTGCTGGAGCTTGCTGAACGCTAAGGACAGATGCGAAGATGATATCTTGGTACCTGATCAGGATGGAGCACAGACGGCGCCAATTCGAATACGTCATGTTACACGCATGCTCCAACTCCAACACGTGTCACCGTGTCACGCCAGTCATATTTAGCTAAATTAGATAGGCGGCCTGACGGGTCGAGATGGTCCACTGCATCTGCGACAGCACCCGCTTGCGACCCCACCGCAAGCTTGGTATTTCTCTGCCGAGTGAAGTTGGCATTGGTCCGTCCAAGAACATCTCGCTCTGGCACCGCCATGCACTGCAGACTATGACTAGGCTATGCTCAATGATTGGCTATATAGAGCAGCTAGGACCCAGCTAGGACTAGGATGCGAATGTCACTGCCTCACAGACAGCTGTTCAGACAGCTTGGGTCACAAGCACGCATAACCCGAGGGCCACGTCTTTATGTCGCGGCCTCTCATAGCCAATGCGGCACTGGGCCGACAGCCTACGCAGCCTATGCCTATGCCGCCTAAGCCTACGCCTATACAGCTACATGGGCTATATGCCGCGATCCAAAATTCTTGCACTGTCCACTGTGACACATGAGACATCTAAGACATCTGATTCATCTGACGGTCAATGTGGGCACAGCATGGCAGCGGCCTGTGCAAGCAGCGCTCAGACTCTCCGTCATTCAACACATGAGTATCAGTATCATCAGCAGCAGCAAACAACCAAGTCTCATGAGACCTCCTGACCTTTTCACAGGCGAACCATGGCCTGCAGCAGCCCAATTCAGCCTCGCAATGGTACCTGAGTGGTAACGGCGGGGTCCGGTTCCAGTATGGTCATACTGTGGCCATTGGGGCTAGCAGCCGGGAGCACTACTTGTACCAGAACTTCGGGAAACCAAGAATTGTCTTGCACTCGCAAGAGTCTCTCGCAGAACACCAGGTGAACAGTGAAATCAAGTAACTCAAAGCCACTTACAATAAGTGCCGCTACTGGTCGACGGGCCAACACACCCAACCGGCTTGCAGGTAGTGCAATTATAAGGGTGTTGGTGCGGTATTTGCATTGGACATATCTCATCATATCATATCATATCTGTATGACTCCGCAGCCTACCGGCTATTACTAAAGGATGAGATGTGACCAACGCCAATGGGCAACTGATCCAGGGACCAGGCCGCACAGAGCTGGAAGCAGGCCCTGACCTCAGCAGAGACAGCAGTGGCAGCACCAAGATTGTTCAGACTCGGACGTGTGGCGTGCGGCATGCAGCATGAAAGCAGTGCAAGCACGAGCTCCATATTTTTACATCGATCATACTCGTGCCGCGCTGGCTGGATCTCGAGGTCACGTCTCGTTCTTCCTGCAGTACAACAAGTCAGATAGCCAGATCTCAGATAGCACGAATATAAACACGCCGCAAACATTGACACACCTCACTAGCCGGTGAAGTCGGCCTTTTCACCAGCTCCGCACCGTTGAAGACTGGGAGCTCCTCATCGCTTTCCACTTCTTCTGTCGGCTCCTCAGACCACAGATCACAGCATACACAAGGCAGACAGCAGACACATGACAAACCCCGACTGTCCCGCCGAGACACGTATGGGCACGGCACCGGAACGACCTCCTCATCTGCATCAGCCGGCCCTACAGCCGTGGAGGTTACCTGAGCTCGGAGTATAGACAGTACAAATAATAGGGCAAAAGCACATAGGCACACGTCCCATCTGAAGAATCTCTGTCCTGCCTTCCCAGGATCGGGAGTGCTCGGCGGGAAATGTCCCGGTGCTGCGGCTGCCGGTGCTGCCTGGGATCAGAGATCGAAATGATCGAAATTGTAAGCATAGTGGCCAATTGGCCAGTTTGAGAACATGATATCTGACACAGGCTTCCACCTTGGCACCCTCCCCAGCTGGCTCAGCCGACTCCGCCAACTCGTCAGCCTGCGATTTCACTTTGAGTGCGAGGTTTCATGCCAAGAATCAGACAAGGGGCAATTTGGCAATCAATCAACGCAACACAGAATCTGACCCCTTGCCTTCTGCTTCTTCAGCTGAGCAAGTAGTTCACGTCGATCGCGTGCAGCAGCCTGCGTTCGGAGAGAGGCATTTAGCCGCAGCTTGTGGTGCTCTATAGGATATAGGACCTACTATAGAAACCTGTTAAAGCAAACTATAGCCCCTGAAGTTTATTTGGGATCGAGTCTTCATCATAAGCACCCTGCACCCTCAACTGCAAGAAGCAACAGTGGGCGCAAAGCACCACAGTTCCATTCATGCTTTTGCTATTGAATCCCACAGAACTTGACAAGTATAAATCAGTATACAGTATAAATAGTAAAGCCAAGCCATATCATCCATAGACCGCAGGACAGGTCGTTTCCCTGGCCAAAAACCCTGTGCTACTTGATGCTGCGATGCTTGTGAAGCCCGGCCTTGAGCCTCTCGTTCATGCCGCGGTCATGCGACACCCATTGCTCCAGGGCATGCCTCTGCCGCCGCAGCAGAATCTCTTGTTTGCTCTGCTTCTGCATCAACTCCGTGTTTGACTTTTCCAAGTCTGTCTTGACCAGCGAAAACGACGCCTCCTTCATCAGCAATGTCTTTTGAGCCGCACTCAACTGCTGCTCCAGCGAGTGCGAACCTCTTCTCATCATCGCCGCGCTGCTCCCTCAAGGTATCCAGCTCTTGAAGCAGCCGCTTGCGCTCTGCATCAAAGTCTTTCTGCAGGCTCTGCTTCTCGGAATAGTACACCTGGTGCCATTCGTCCACCTCATCCTCCCTCTCCTTTCTTCATTTCTTCCTCTCCTTCTCAAACTGCGCCTCCATCTCGCGCCGCACAGCCCGACCAATCAGCCGCTTGTAGTTGCTGAAATCATGCTGCTTCCGCGGTCTCTCTGTCTCATCGCCGGCGGTGTCGTCGCCGCGACCGCGGCCCCCGCAGCCCTCCTGGCCGCGACCACGGCCCTTCTGGCCTTCACGGCCACCGTGGCCCCGGCCCTTCTGGCCTTCACGGCCACCGTGGCCCTTCTGACCGCGACTGCGGTCTTCTGCGCCCTCCTCCTCTGCCTCCTCCTCTGAAGATGTCAGCTCCATCCAGCCACCAGCCGATGTCCACCCCCAGCCACTCGCATCTTCATAATAGATCCATTCATTGTGGGTATTCGACCACGACCAACCCTGCCAGTCACTGTACCATGAGTCCATGGCGGCAAAAGCCGGCACCAAAAAGCCTAGCTGGCCTAGCTGCTTGTCTGCCGCTGTGTTCTCTTAGGGTGCACTGACGGCTGTGGTGGAACGTTTGGTCTGGAGTCTGGATGATTTGTGACATGTGGTCATGCGGAGGTTAGTGAACTGAGACAGATGTGACATGGCAGTTCTTGAATGCCATGGTCCTGGCCATGGGGCTGTGCCACTGACTGTGACCCCTGAACAAGCGATCTCAGGAATGAACTCGTGTATTATGTGTCTCTGTCGAGTCTATGTGTCTATGTGACTATGTGTAACTTTCTGCCTGCGATGTCATGTCATGTCGCTGTCTGTCAGCAATGAGCCAACCGCCAAACATGGAGCTGAGCACACGTTTAACACCGCGCATCCCGGATCCCGAGGCAGACTCCAAACGGCCAAACAGCTGAGATAACAGCGCAGCAGATACTCAGAGTCCCACCCCGCCAGTCATTATCCTCGCTGATCCGCAGGCTGATGGACCTCATGATAGGAAACTCTGCATCTGTTCTGCCTTATGACAAGATAAGAAACCCTTGACAGGACTCCGCGAAGCTTTGCCTGAGGCCAATGGGCCGATGGGGGACTTCCAGGGATGACTACGTGAGGCCCATCAATACTTGAGGCAATCACTTGGAACGCTTGACTCCTGAGAAATCACCGACACTTGAGAGCCTGACCAAGACTCGTGAGTTGCCGCTGCCGCCGCTGCCATCCCAGGACCTGAAGTCTATTAATTGCGACAGACCCAGCTCTAGGTGAAGGACGCTGCAGAAGAATTGATAATGTAGGTAAGCATCGGGCCGCCGAAGTAGATGGTGAACTTCTGCAGCACATGTAGCGCCGTAGCGCAACAGAACCTGTGCGGCGAACGGCGTATGCCGTATGCGGACACTACGCGCTACGGACTGTTTACGAAAATTGAGCGCTGCCTTCGCCTCTACCCTCGCCCAAAATTCCGAAACGCCGAAATGCTCCAAGAAGTGGAAAACCGTGCTGAGCGCTGCGCTCCTCGAGGTCCTCGGATCACCGGATCGCCAAAACCTGAGGAGTGGGTGATCAAATATCATGATGAGGGCGTAAGCCGCTGCTATCGGCGATCGCTGAGTATTCCCGTGCACTCACCCTGTTGCCGCGCCTGCCGCTCGCCCAACAAATCCCCCCACCGAACCTGTCCACCTGCGCCCCACGCCGACAGCCCCGCAAAGGGCCACCATCCCAAGACCAAGCCTCCAAACCCCGCGCCATCCATCCCGCGCCCTCCCCCCCCATCCCCGCGGCCCCGCGTTTGCCCGGAGGGCCTGAATCTGTCTCCTGCGCGGAGACCCCTTCGCCTCCTGTTCGGAGGCCACCTTTTGCCTCCTGTTCGGAGGCCACCTTTTGCCTCCTGCTCGGAGGCCAACACTGTGCCTCCTGTTCGGAGGCCAACACTGTGCCCCCTGTTCGGAGGCCAACACTGTGCCTCCTGTTCGGAGGCCAACAGTTTTGCCTCCTGTGCGGAGGCCAACGCCTTTGCCTCCTGCGGAGGCGCCTCGATTTACCTCCTGGGACCTACAGTTTAAGGGTTTGGGGTTTTGGCGGTTTAGACTTAGGGGTTTGGGTTTGGAAAGTTTGGATTTAGTGTTAGGGCTTTAGAGTCTTATACTGTAATTTATAAGTTAATAAGTTAGATATAGGCATAGGCAGGCACTTAAAGCTGTGGCCCTGGCATTCACTGCAACTCCAGACACCGTCGATACCTGCCAGAATTCAACGCGGGAGGGGCCCCCATCAAACGTCACGGTGTGCCAAATTGGCCCCTGGCCCTCGCCTCATCATCGGCCAGGCAGGAAGCAGCGCCGCCACAAGGCGGATCGGGATACGCGGAGGTGGGCACGGTCCACACGTTCTGTCTGTCTGCCTGTCTGCTTGTTCTCCCTTTCTGCCTGTCTGTCTCTGTCTGTCTGTCTCTGTCTGCCAGTCTCTCAGTCTCTGACTGTCTGTGTGTCTGCTTCTTCTGGTCGGCAGTGATCAGCGTCAGCACCACAACCACGACTGCAAGTTTCCAGACCACGATAGCGACGACAACAAGGACGACGACGAGGACGACGCGGAAGATTCTCGAGAGCAATTTTTTTGGTGACGCCACAGCCACAAACTTAGATAAAGACAGGGGAATTCGGGAGATCGGAGAAACAGACGTGTTGCCGCATTGCCGACGACCAGATCAAACTTGATCAAACCGGACCAGACCGTCTGGACCGGAGCAGACTCGGGCACTCACGGGACTGATTTTAACAGGAATAATGCTAGCTGCTAGCGATAGTAAGAATAATAGTTGTAACAATAAGGTACTAAATACGAACAGTAGTAGTAAATACGAATAAGTCACTAATTAAATACTAATAAATACTAATAAATATTCATATTACCAATAATGGTAGTAATAGCAATAGCAATAGCAATAGTAATAGTAATAGTAGTAATAGTAATAGTAATATAGTAATAGCAATAGTAATAGAGTGAGTAATAGAGTAATAATAGAGTAATAGAGTAATAGAGTAGGAGTAATAGTCTAGTCTAGTTAGTAAAGTACGATTCAATGGCCGGTGGGTTTGTGATTGGTTTGAAGGATTGAAAGACTATAGAGAGTTGGGTTGGGATTGGTTTGGGGTTGGGGTTGGTTTGAAATATTGGGAGGCTGGAGGTTTCAGGTTAAGGTTGGTTTGAGGGATTGGGAGGTTAGGGGTCCGTTTCAAGGGTTTGGGGGTTAGAGGCTGGAGAGTTGTGTGAGTTAGGTGGTGGGATTGGTTTGGGTTTGGCTTGGGGGCAGGTGCTGAGACTGGTTTGGGGTTCGGGTTGGTTTGCACGGTTGGGGCCCGGTTGGGGGTTGAGCCAAGGGGTTGGGGGCAGGGAGGGTTCGGTTAGGGTGAGAGGGGTTGGAGGTTCAGGATTGGGGGTGGGTTTGTGAATTTGGCTGGCCGCGGTTGGCTTTAGGGGCGGGGGGCTGGAGGGTTCAGGCAAGGAGGGAGACAGTGAGGAGATGGTTGATGGGTGGTTTGGGCCCGGATTGCCGGCCAGCAAGGTGAGGGTTGGACCCTTGCCCAAAAAATCGGGAAAGGGTGTTTTGGGTGGTCGAAACTTCCCATCTACTTTACCGAAAAACAGTTGTGCTTTTTTTTGGGGGGTGTGTTATAAGGAAGCCAATATCCGACTGTTAGTGAGCGGGGGCAGGAGCCAAGATATACGAACAAAATAATTTTCATAACAAACCGATAAAAACCTGATAAATAATTACATAAATAAACACCAGAAATCTGAATATACTTATCATAAAACATAAACAGAATACACAATTCAAAAAGCAACTCTATATCTATATATATATGTGTATATATATATACATATATATATATATCAGCTCCACCTCCCCCCCCCCCCGGCCCAATATTTACACCTGTGTTCGTGCATTTTGGAGGCGTAGTAACAGCCACACGCGGCCGTTAACAACGGGGTCTAAAAAATTNCCCCCCGGCCCACGATATACCTACCTGTTTGGCATGTTTGGAGGGTTTATACCACCGGCGTCTGTCTGCAGAACATCATGCGCAAAATATTCGTGTCTCATCCAGGTACTATCCCTTCCCTGCGATTTCACACTCAAACAGAATTTGCGATACATCTGTGATAGCTTCTGCCAGAGCTGAAATCCAGTCAAAATTAGGTTAATCGTTCTCCCTGTCCATGGATTTCACCGGCTGGACGAGTGTTCAGAATGGCAACAGCAGCTATCATATGCATGTTGCAACAGCCATCACCACAATCGCCTCTGCAAGAACAAGAAAGCTTCATGCCTCTCGTGGCTCCGGACGGAAAAGCAGGGGCTTTACAAAAATAATGAGAATAAGGGTTGAGAGGATACAATGGGGGCAATATTATGACAATGACAATCCTGAGGGTTAGTAATGTATTCCATTCTTCAGGTTGTATGTTACATCCTACATCCTAAACCCTGAACCCCTATAAAACCCAAGTCTAAAAGCTTTTAGAGCTCCTTTAAGGGATCTATAAGGGTTTAGGGTTCTATAAAACCCCTACAAAACCCCTAAACCCCCCAAAACCCTACAAGCCTAAACCCTAAACCCCGAAACCCAAAACCCTATAGATCCCTTAAAGGAACCCCTATAGTACCCTTTAAAGGAACCCTAAGCCCCCAACAACCCTAAAAGCCTAAACCCTGACGCCTCGCTGCCGCCCGGGCTGCTCTTGCCAATCCGGAGCCTGCGATGTGGGAGTAATCAGGGGGGTACGGTTTAGGGTTTAGGTTTAAAAGGATCCTACAAGGGCTCCTTAAAGGGATCTGTAAGGGTTTTATAAAGGGTTTAGGGTTTCAGTACCTTATTTCGGGGTCCTTATAGTAACAATCCTACTATTTAGGGTGCTATATTGGGGTCCCCCATTTTCGGAAACTCCCATGTCGACCATCGGTTTCGGTTAGGGTCCTGGTTTGTTAGACCGTTGGTGTTGGGTTTAGGGTTTTCGCAGGGCTGTATACGGTTTTATAAGGGTTGTAGACAGGGTGTATATAGGGGTTATTGTTGGGGGGTTTAGTAGAGGGCTTGCGGGTTTGGATGTGGAGTTTGTGGCTTCGCGTTTAGAGCCCAAGGAATGGATCTTCGGGTTGAATGCTAGTGTGGGTGTAGGGTTTTAAATTGGATTTTGCGGTTTAGGGTTTAGGGTTTAGTTGTGGGTTTAAGGCTTAATACTGAGTGTCATGATCATGATCATGATAGCGCTGTTGGGGATGGCGATCATGATAGTCATGACACTTGGCAAAGCAGCGTATTGCCGCTCGGGTTTTCCTCGAAGGCTTTGAACTGCCATTGTAGTATTTGTAACCTTCCAAAACGCGAAACCCGAAATTAGGTTCAATGATTGGTTCGTTTTGAATGGTTTTTCATGTGCGAAGGCGCCTTGCAAACCCCCTTGAGCAAGTTAAAAGACCCATGAGCAAAAGGACCCTGATCGGCAGAAGGCGTCGACGTACCCTATATTCTTGTGAGCCAACTCTAACCTCCAAACCGCAACCTCTTGCCCTGTACTTTGCAACTTCTTGCCGAGGGTCCTCCTCATCTTGGAATTCTGAACCCCCGTCCTGACTCGCCGGCTTCGTGGGATGGGTTCCCTAAACCCTCAACCCCAAACGGTTTTGGGGTTGGGGATTGGGTCTTGGACTTCAGGTTGGCTTAGGGTTTGGGGTGGTTGTTGTTGTTGTTGTTGTGGTGGTGGTGGTGGTGGTGGTCGTGGTGGTCGTGGTGGTCGTCGTGGTGGTGGTGATAGCAGTAGTGGTGGTAGCAGTAGTAGTGGTGGTGGTGGTAGTGGTAGTGGTAGTTGTAGTCGTCGTGGCGGTTGTAGTAAGGAACGTTCAGACGAGAAAGCACGGTGAGTTAAATANGTGGTGGTGGTGGTGCTGCTGCTGGTGGTGGTGGTGGTGGTGGTGGTAGGTGGTGCTGCTGGTGGTGGTGGTGGTGGTGGCGGTGGTGGTTGTTTCTTGAAGAGCTCTTCGGCTACAGTCACGGACTTTGGACTTCAGGGTCTTGGACATGAGACACAGGCTTGGTGCTGGATGCATGTAAACGTCTTCGAAGGCATGTGCACTCTACATCCCTTACCCAAACCTGAAACATCCCTTACCCAAACCTTACCCAAACCTGAAATCGCCAATAGTCGTGGAACGATGCTTGTACCGTGACTGTCTGATACGAGAGCACAAACGAAGAAGAGTTCCAAGCTTTGAGCGTTTAGCCCTTACGTTGTAAGTCCACCGAAGTGTAAGAGTCTAAGATAGGGGCCTTAATAAAGAGAATAGGGTTTGGGGGCCATTATACTGTAATTATAAGAAGGACCCCCCAAAAAATAGTATAGGTAACTATTGAGGCCCCTATAGTATCCCTCTGTCTGTGGCTCCTTGAGGTAAGAGTGAAGTAGGTAGAAGTCTTGGATCCCGCGGACGACTCACGTGTGTAGGGCTGTAGGGTCTAGAGGGTTTCGAATACCCTGCCTCGTCCCCGTATCCGCTGTAGGTTTTGGGCGCGGGCCTCGGCTGCAGGTCAGATGCGGGTCGCTTTTCACCCCCGGCCGCAAGCATCTGGCAGTGCCAGTTCATGACAAAGCTTATCGAAACTCATGTGGGCAGTTCTCCAAAACAGAGTCAGGATTACAAAAAAAAAACAAAAGTTAAAGGTTACCTACTCAGCTACTAAGCAAAGCCGAAAAAGGGACCCTAATTTGGGGCAGTGAGTCCTAGAAGCTGCTTGGAAGCCTGAGACTTCCGGACTAGGGATGAAGGTTTTAGGGCCTTGGGGCAGGGTTGATAGGACTTGGGTTCAGGGTTTAGGGTTTAGGGTTGCTGGTTCAGGGTTTAGGGTTTAGGGTTTAGGTTTAGGGTTGATAGGGCTTGGGCATTGGGCTCTAGACCTGCAGGCTGCACCTAGCTGCATGTAGCCCAGGGGCATTGTGGGCAGCGGTGCCTCGCGAGCACCCGCGAAGTATTGCACCTGCTCCATGGTGGCCATGCTGGTCGTTGTCGTTGGGGATGGTGGTGTGCTCTCCTGGGCTTTTAAGTAACCAGGGAGAAAAAAGTATAAACTTGTTTTCAGAACGGATCCTTTAAGAAAAAAGTATTAAAGTATGGTACAAAGCCCAGTCTCGGTTGTTGTTGTAGTCGTTGGGTGCGCCTCAGTCGCAGCGAGATCCCAGAAGTTCAAAAAAGCGCCGCATCGCTGTATGAGGCCCGGGCCAAGGCGTAGACGCGTTCGCAGTGCTCCTTCTGCGGCGAAAACGAGTGTGCCGAAAGACATCGGAGCAGATGAGAAGCTAGATTTACGCAAGGTTTCCCGTTCTGTAAGACCATAGCCCACTTCGACAGCCCACTTCGACATAGAACCCTCACTAATATGCAGAGCCCTTCAAGAAAACCCCTAGAAGCCACGGCCTGCGTAGATTCCCCGACTCATGGAGCTCCGACAAGTCTCCGCTCCTTCTCCTCGTAGAAAGGCTGGAGCATCCGGGAGAGGTAAAAGTCCTCCGGGCGCACGGAAGAAAGCAAAACGCGCTTACCCTCACATCTCTAGGACGTAGAGCCTGCATGGTACGTATGTATGCATGTATGTATCTACATATGGATGTATGTGTGTGTGTATGTATGTATGTCTATATGTATGCAGGGAGGTCGGTAGGTCGGGGGCTGGTGGGTAGGGAGGTACGTAGGTAGGTAGGTAGGTAGGTAGGTATGTGTCGATTCTGTACATCCTAAAAACGATACATGCATGATATATGTATATATATCCATCCATGCATGCATACATATATACGTACATACATAACCGCGCATCAAAGCAAACGTGCGGGTGAAGCGCCTGGTAGAACAGAGAGTGGTCGTCCAGGTGCAGCCAGAACTCGGAATCCTGATGACACATGGGTGGTTGTCAAAATTATGGTCCCTTTTTGGGTCCCTATTATAGTACGGCACCTATTATTTAGGGTATCCAAAAAGGGACCCTAATTTTGACAACCACCCACATCGGGCAAGCCTTGAGCTCTGTACTCTGGCGGCCTTTGGGTTAGACTGGGAGGCCCTTTGTGCTGCTTTGGATTATGCTCTGCTGCTATACTCCTGCTACCAACGACGACCGCTACTACCCACTTTCAGATTCACGAGATTCGTCAACAAAACACACGTCACTCTCGAATCTTGAACACACACAGCATAAAGGCATAAACACTCACCCAAAAAACTGACCACTCACAGCATCTCTTTCTCAGCCCAGGACCATCAGCTGCGTCAGGAGATTCAAAGATCTGGCCTCCGAAATATCTAGTGCACCTACAAAGCGGGATTCTATGGTACACAACGGCCTGCGAGGTTTTGGGGTTCAGGGTTTGCAGCTTTTTGGCTCATTGCTTTGGGGCAAGTGTTCAGTAGGTCACAATCACGCACCCCACCTTGCTGTGGGGAACTCATAATTAGGATAAGGTTTGCGGTATAGTATGGTCCAATTGTGGTGAATATGCTACTACGATAAGAAGGAGCCCTGGGAGACAACGAGCTGCAGAAGCATGTGCAAGGTGGAGACAAGTCCTTACGCCGTGGACCAAACCGTCCTAAAACCCCAAACCCTACAGCCTAAACCCCAACCCCAGAGCCCTACCATCTGCATCTCTCAAGTCCCGCCCATCAATGCCTGGCCCTTCTCTTCGGGCTCCTTGAAAACGAAAGAGCAATGGGAGCTTCGGTTGCCCGCCTGGCTGTGGATGTGGGTCGTTTTGGGTCTGGGGATTGAGGTTTAGGGTTTTGGGGCTTAGGGCTTTTGAATTTAGGGGGCTTAGGGCGAGGGGTCTAGGAGGGAGATTCCGGCTTAGGATTTCGGCGTGCAGATCGCATCAAGCCGGAGCAGTAAAGGATGAACAACGAAGGTTCGCGAAGCCTGGCTCGAGTTTTCACGCTACTCTAGGGGCCTTGGTAGGTAGAATATGGATTTGGGGGTTATAGAATAGTCAATATGATTACAGTGGAATAATTTTAGGAATTACGATTCTTCTCGTCTGTTCTTTACGATTATTCTCCTTTTTTTTCCAAATTGCGGGTTCAGGGCAGGATCCACTGCCGGCTGCCTGGAACCACATCCGAAGTCCGAAGGCCCTCGGCGAGGCCCGGATCTCAGGTACCAAGGCACTTAGGGTTTAGGGTTTAGGGGTTGAGTCCCAACACGAAGATTTTGAACCGTACGCAGTGAGGCTTCGGAAAGATTAACACCAGTATCTCTTGAAAGGGGCTGGAAAGCTTTAGTAACAGTAGCCCCTTATGGTCCCTGTGTACATATTGATGCTATGCTCAAAAACGCGGTTCGAATTTTGCAAGGCCCTTGTATTAAACACCCAGAACATCCGATATTTGCCAGGGGGTATGTACTGCAAGGTTTTCGCCGTTTGGGTTACCACAACGCCCAAAACGTGTGGGCCCCGAGATTCGAAAGCCTCCTCCCAAAAAAGCAGCTGGGCCTCGGCAGTGCTGGAGCCCTTGCCTTAGCGTGCGCTGGCAGGCGCCCGGTAGGGTCTCTCGGTTTAGGCTTGGACCTTGGAGGATGTATAAGGGTGCCGAGGATCAAGTAGCAGGTCATAGGAGTGGTGTTGACAAGGTCAGTCGAGAGTCGTAATAACAATGTTAATCATAATAATAGTCATAGTAGTTAGTGGTGATGATAGTAACAATAATAGTAGCTTAGTAGCAGTAACAACAAGAATTCTAAACTCCCATTTCAGTTTCTTGTAGTTAGGACATGTGCTGCACGCCACAGGGATTATAGTGTCCTGGGTTTGGGGAGTGGCAGCCTTTGTATCTCAGATCATTGAGGCCATTTCCAGGATTTGCTTCCCCAAATCCTAAAGCCTGAACACTTTCTGTTCCGCATCTCTCGCGGCGCAGTTGAGAACTGTCTTGTCTACGAGGACCAAGTGGATTCGGACTGGAATTACCCTATGCCACTAGAACCCCAAGAGCTGTAACCCTTAACCCTAAACCCTTTGCGTGAGGTCCACACAGCCTGGGAAGAATGCCAGCATCTGCTCGCGAGCCTCCTTGCTGGTGGGCCTGAGGGTGCTTTCAACCCGAGTCCACGTTGAGGGTTTAGGGATAGTATTGAAACTTTAACTTTCTGTTCCTGCTTGGGTTGAATAAATGCAAAATGTTACCCAACTATGACTGAGGGTAGACGGGATGTTAGGTTAGGGCTTAGGGTTTCACCTCGGGGCCGGGGTTCAGGAAGATAGACAGGGATCCTTCTTGCCCGGATGCTACGAATCAATCGATCTTCTTTCTCAAAAGCTTTATATAGGGGCCTTAATAATTAGAATAGGGTTTTGGGGCCCATGTTGCTAAAATCATAATAAGGAACCCCAAAATAGTATTGGTAGTTATTTCAAGCCCCTACATTAGACATCTCAAGGATCCAGTCGATCCAGTCAAGCCTCAAACCAGTTTGTGCGAGCGCCTGCGAAATGCCTCCGAACCCTATCGAACTAAGGAACCTAAACTGGTAGAGAAGTCCGATTCTATACTTGCAATCTCCTTCCGACACTCACCAAGCCCCAAGCCCTAAATGAAGTCTACAAGCACCTTAGACCCATGATAAACGCTTATAGTTTATAACCAGTGCGTTATTATAGTAAACAGAGCAAATTTTCCGGCACACCACCGCAATGATGCTTCTAAACCGAAGGGCAACGTCTGCCAGACAAATCACAGCTACCCCAAAAGGAACCTTTACAAAAGTCCTTAAACCGTAAACCCCAACAACCACAACAACAACAACAGCAGCAGCAGCACCACCACCACCACCACCGCCACCGCNACCGCCACCGCCGCCACCACCACCACCACCACGACCACGACCACCACCACGACCACGACATACCACGACCATGACGACGACCACGACGACCACGACGACCACGACGACCACGACAACCACGACGACCACGACGACGGCGAAACCCGAGGCCACGAGGACCACGAGGACCACGAGGACCACGAGGACCACGACGACCACGGCGACGACCACGACGACCACGGCGACGACAACATCAACGATCACACCAACGACCACTCCAACGATGACAACGACCACGCTCACGACCACGACGACGACAACGACCATGCCAACGACCACGACAACGACAACGACCACACCAACGACCACGACGACGACGACAACGACCACTCCAACGACCATGACGACGACAACGAACACACCAACGACCACGCCAGCGACCACGACGACGACAACGACCACGCCAACGACCACGACAACGACAACGACCACGCCAACGACACGACCACGACGACGACAACGACCACGCCAACGACCACGACAACGACCACACCAACGACCACGACGACGACGACAACGACCACTCCAACGACCACGACGACGACGACAACGACGACCATGCCAACGACCACGACGACGACAACGACCACGCCAACGACCACGACGACGACAACGACCCTGACAATGACAACGACCACGCCAACGACCGCGACGACGACAACGACCCCGACAATGACAACGACCACGCCAACGACCACGACCACGACGACGACAACGACCACGCCAACGACCACGACGACGACAACGACCACTCCAACGACCACGACGACGACGACGACAACGACCCCGACAATGACAACGACCACGACCACGACCACGACAACGACCCCGACAATGACAAGGACCACGCCAACGACCACGACGACGACAACGACAACGACAACAACAGCAGCAATGGCTCCGGTGTTCCAAGGCTCCGGCCCTGTCAGGGTGCCGTTGAGGGCCTCGGACCTGGATACTACAAAAGCCTTAATGCGGATGGGTTTAGGGTTTAAGGGGACTCAGGGCTTCGGATACTTCGGGCCTCAAGGAATTCAACAGGGTTTGGGGGCACAGAATGCTGTACTTATGCTAAACGAAGAACCCTTGAAAACTTGGGGCTTTAAAGGCTTTGGGGCCTCTGGGTTTGGGGTTTGTGGAGGTTTTGCGGGCCCAAGGTGTCGGATGCTGGTTCTTCGAGGCAGGGTTTTGCGGGGTATTGTAGGAACCTGATTAAGCAACCTTGGGCCTTTATTAGGGTTCCTTATATGAATCCTACTATTTCGGGGTTATAGGCCCAGGGTTTCTTAATCAGGCCTGGGTGGCTTTTCCATCTTTCAGGGAGAAGTGATCGGAACTGCACGGGAAAGTGATGCTGAGCCCTACGTCCGGTTTGTTAGGCCTTGGGTCGCAGCTGCAAGGCTTTCGGGGCTCGCAGGGCGCGGGCTTCGGGTAGACATGGATACATCCGGGTTTCATCCGCATGTTACTGGTGTTGTTGTTGCTGTTGTTGTTGTTGTTGCTATTCCTGTTGTGGCATCTAAGGTTTGAGCGCTTCCAAATTCAAGTCCGTCTGTGCTTTTTAGCACCCGCGAGCAGTCCGAATATGGTCCGCGGACCAGTTTCTTGGACCCCATGGCGAATTCGGAGTGTCTTGTGCATCCTGCACAGATTATAAGAACTGGAAGTCAACTATTTGCATCATATCAGCACCACATGAAGCATGCTTGCCCTGACCCCATTGCTGCAGCACTCGGGCTAGCGGGCGCTCTGCGCCTGCGACGACTCCAGTATGGACTCAAGTGCAGCGTCGTCGGGCCTCTCGCCCTGCTGCAAGACGTCCAACATATCTTTGCTGAAAATCTTCTGCAATGCTTCCGGGCTGTTGATGACTTGAGCTGCCGCCGGATTCATGGCTGCGAGCTGCTGCACCAAGGAGTTCTCTTGGATAACTTTCGTGAGAAGCTCGGGATTGGAAGCGAAATCTTGCACGCGCTCCCTGACGCTCGGTTTGGCCAGCTCCTTCGTCAAATCCTGGTCCACACCTGATGAACTTATTTGAGATGCACTGCTTTCATCGGCAGCGTCAAGCGTGCCAGCAGTTTGCGTCATTTCCTGCAACACCTCAGGCTCCATGCGCTCTCCTCGTCCGAAGCTCTGGAAGATCTCCATCCAGGACTCCAGTCCCTCGTGAAGGTTGCCTGAGCGCACATAATCCTCCAGACTGAAGCCCGAAGCACCCACAGGCTCGGAACGACTCGCCGCTGCGCTTGAGCACATCGCAGCCAAGCCGACCGAAGCAAGCAGGAACGCGAAAGCCATGTCCGGAAAGAGGCTGTCGACTGGAGTGAAGACACTTGGTTTGGTCTTGGTACTGAGCCAGCAGCGGAAAATGCAAAGCCGAAGCACCTGTACAGATTCCTTCACTCTACGTCGATGGCAGCTGTTAATTATGTTAGAATCACTCTTGTCGCCAGTACTACCTTACTACCTTCGATTGTTCCGAGAGAGTGTTGCTACTACTGTACTGGTAATACCTGCTACTTTCCCTGCTGGTGACACTCTCCTACTTTCTGATACTACAAAAGCAGCTGTGCCTCCCATCGTACCACTCGTCCACCACGATAACCTCCTTCACATAGAGCCTGCGGTCCTGCTTTAAACAAACGTATACCTTAACGGAACCCTAAACCCTAAACCCTGCAGGATCCCTTCAAGGAACCCTTGAGGTCCCAATTTCTTTTTTTTCAGGGTTTAGGGTTTAGGGTTTCAATTTCTGGAGCTCAAGATTGCTCTTCGAACAAAGCGGCCCTTTCTTACTCCTCTGCTTCAACTTGTAACTACCGGCTAGCACCAACAACCTAAACTAATATACAGTAAGATACCACAATACAGCATTATATGCAGTAATAACCTATATTCATCTACTACCCCACATGATGAACCATCATGACAATGAAGTATGATCGACCCGAGTACAGTGTGACATCAACAAAATCTTCCCTCGGCTTCTGCCGATCCTTCCCTTTTTGGCAGCTCCGAACCCAAAACCCTAAACCCTGAACCCTGCACCTAAACTCCAAACCCTAAACTCTGAACCCTAAACTCCAAACCCTAAACACTGAACCCTAAACTCTAAACCCTCAACTCTACACACTAAACTCTAAACCCTAAACCCTGAACCCTATAAACTCTAAACCCTGGACCCTAAACCCTGAACCCTGAAACTTGAACCTGATGACCCCTAAGCCCCAAACTCTAAACCCTGAACTCCAAACTCTTTAGGGTTTATAGGGGTTTAGGGTTTAGGGTTTAGGGTTTAGGGACCGGCTCCTTGAGGTGCTCGAAGACGGAGCTCAGCGCCTCCACTCGCTTGGCTTTCTCTCACTCTGCGATGTATACGTGGGAAACAGGGGCTTACTGGTTCTATGGTTCTATCGGGCGGGTTTAGGGTTTAGGGGTCTAGGGGTTTAGGGTGTAAGAGTTTAGGGGTTTAGGGGTTTAGGGATTTCGGGGTTTAGGGTTTAGGGTGTAGGGTTTCGGGGGTGTTGTAGGATGTTATAGAGCTTTTTGGGGTTCCATGGGGTTCTATGAGAAGTGGGATTGAAGCGGAGTATCACTCCCTTACAGCCCCTATATCACTGCGGCCTTCGGTTCAGAAAGCATGCTTGGGCTGTAGCGGAACCAGCCGGAAGAGAAACTACCTTGTGAATTGTTTTGCATATGATGGTATGTTGTATAACACTATAGAAAGTTACACCATAGTATAGTATGCCATAGTATACTATAGTCTGATATCCTGAATTAGCGCATATGTTATATTGTGCTAAGTATGCTTCGCAGCAAAACCTTGCTAAGAACCGCAGCTCCATCATCTGCGGCACCTGTCGGAACATGCCGCCGTGCGCTTGCTTGGTGAAGTTCGTCAGCATGGTGATGGTCACCTGCCGAGGAGTGGGGCTGTCCTTACAACTGGTTGAAAGTGGAAGCGGAGCAAAGGTGGTTCGGGTGGCAATGGTAGTAGCGGTGGGAGCAAAAGTACTGGTGGCAGTAGTAGTAGTAGTAGTAGGCGCCCCCCCCCCCCTACCAACCACCCCCCCCCACATAC
>BGNK01000602.1:3206-23099 GCA_003297005.1 Symbiodinium sp. clade A Y106
CCACATGTTGATGGGCCTGCTCCCTGAGGTCTTCCGCAAATCGAGATTCCGCTAGGTGTTGATCAAGTGCGTCAGATATGTGCTTTGCGCTCATTTCGGCAAGCTCTTCGCGCAGGGCCCGGTCTCCGTCACGGGCCTGCTGCTGCAGTACAGACATTTCAGCTAGAAGAGTGTTTTCGCGATTGGCCGCTCTGTATTCACTGGTAGCTAATGCTCTCTGAAGTTCAGCCATAGCCTCCAAGTGATTCTTTTCGGCTCTTTCTTCCATATTGGCTAGTCCAACTGCGGCTGCCTCTTGATTGTTAACTTTCTTGCGGGTCTGGGTTTAAGGGTATAAGAAGTGTTCTGAACCTCTTTTTCATACCTTGCACCCCATAAGTGTGTTGAACCTGCTGCCCCAAAACAAAGCAGAAGTCAAANTGTTAACTTTCTTGCGGGTCTGGGTTTAAGGGTATAAGAAGTGTTCTGAACCTCTTTTTCATACCTTGCACCCCATAAGTGTGTTGAACCTGCTGCCCCAAAACAAAGCAGAAGTCAAAACACTTCTGAGATAATAAAGGTAAACTACCTTGTGCCACGTGCCCCGGGCTGTCTCCCAAGCCTGCCAAGCCCCGGGCGTTCGCTTCGAAAGCAGCTCTTGAAAGCTGTAAAGTAGCATATATGCTGGTCTCTCACATTCTCGAAGTTCTCTTCACTGGAAAGTCAGAAGACAGTGTGAAACCGAAATCAAGGGCAAGTCCCCTTGGGGATTGTTTCGGGGATCATTTCACATGTCGACGAACACTTTTTTTGTTTCTGCAATCAGGGAAAGTTCTCGCGCACTCTCTCTCTCTGCTTGTTCAGCGTGAATTTTTTTCAGTTGGAATCGGTTGAATCGCTTGAGACCCTTCGGATTTCAAATCGGTCGATTGCTGCAAGCTACATTGGGTCCTTTTTGGAGTTGGATCATAAACAAGCTCAGCTCACTCGCCACTGTTTTCTGAAGCACTCCTGGCTGTCCTGGCTCCTGGACTGGACTCCTGGAGAACTTGCTTAGCTTCAAGTCACTCAAGTCGGCTAAGTCGGCTGCAGCTGGGCTGTTTTGCAGTTGCACCTGCAGCCCATGTCCCCAAATTGACTGAAACCCTAAGGCCGAAAGCAAGGGTCTAGCTGCATCNTTCAAGTCACTCAAGTCGGCTAAGTCGGCTGCAGCTGGGCTGTTTTGCAGTTGCACCTGCAGCCCATGTCCCCAAATTGACTGAAACCCTAAGGCCGAAAGCAAGGGTCTAGCTGCATCGCTGCCCAGCCGATTCAGAGCCACATCTCTTGATTGTAAAAATTGTAAGAATAGCAAACCAGTCAAACCAGTAGTCAGTAAGCCCAAGTTAATACTGTAAATGAACTGCTCGCAGAACACTAAACACACTAAATCTTTAAGTGAAAATCTCACGTTAAAANATTGTAAGAATAGCAAACCAGTCAAACCAGTAGTCAGTAAGCCCAAGTTAATACTGTAAATGAACTGCTCGCAGAACACTAAACACACTAAATCTTTAAGTGAAAATCTCACGTTAAAAACGGCGGCCATGAAACCAGAAGGGCAGATCTACAACACTCTTGGCCTCCTGGCCCGAAAAGACATTTCGGCGGCAGCATGATGATCGGCATGACTCAATGCTAAGCCATTTTACCGCCCGACCCATGCCGTGGCCTGCCCTGTTANGATCTACAACACTCTTGGCCTCCTGGCCCGAAAAGACATTTCGGCGGCAGCATGATGATCGGCATGACTCAATGCTAAGCCATTTTACCGCCCGACCCATGCCGTGGCCTGCCCTGTTATAGCCATGCTTACAGAAGTCAGACTACAAGTGACCGGCACGACGCCAAGTCATGCTACCGCACTACCAAAACGGCCTGCCCTGTAGCTATGCATACAAAAGTCAGACTACAAGAACTCCTGCNGACTACAAGTGACCGGCACGACGCCAAGTCATGCTACCGCACTACCAAAACGGCCTGCCCTGTAGCTATGCATACAAAAGTCAGACTACAAGAACTCCTGCACCGTGAAACTGTGAAACTCCTGAGCAAGATCACTCTTTCTTCTCGGCGAGACCGGCACTGGAGCTTTCGCTGGCATTCCGCCCGAAGTATTTGGCAACGGTTGGCAATGATAATGCTTCGATCTCGCCGCTGCGCTTGCGCTTTTTCTGCTCCTGGGAGCAGGTCTGTAGTCTGTAGCGAATTGCAAATTGCAACATCGTNCCGAAGTATTTGGCAACGGTTGGCAATGATAATGCTTCGATCTCGCCGCTGCGCTTGCGCTTTTTCTGCTCCTGGGAGCAGGTCTGTAGTCTGTAGCGAATTGCAAATTGCAACATCGTGAAGCGCGCAGCGAGCAACCCAAATACTTCATATGTTTGTTTTGGTTTTAAGGGGCAGTGTCGTTGCAGACACAAAGTATTAGTACTTCGTATGATTATTTCAGTCGTAGGGAGCTTGCGTCGCTGTAGACAGGGAATACCAGGCAATACTTCGTATGATTATTCCAGATTTAAGGGGTTTGCGTCGCAGTAGACAGGCAATACTAGGCCATACTTCGTATGATTATTCTAGTTTTACGGGGTTCGCTTCGCAGTACACAGGGAATACTAGGCAATACTTCGTATGATTATTGCAATTGTAGAGGGTTTGCTTCGCAGTAGACAAGAAATAGTAGGTAGTAATTCATATTCTTATTTTAGTTTTAGAGGGTTTGTGTGGCAGTAGACAGGGAATACTAGGCAATACTTCGTAATATTATTTCAGATTTCAGGGGTTTGTTTCGCAGTGGCCAGGGGATACTAGGCAATACTTCGTATGACTATTTCAATTTTACGGGGTTCGCATCGTAGTAGACATAGTCAATTCCCGGGCCTGGTCTGTGTTCTTGTCTTTCTTGTCCGGCTTATCCTTCTTGGCCTTCGGCTCCTTGGATGCCGACTTCGCCGCAGCAGCCTGGGGTTTCTTCTGTGCGGACTTGCCGGCCTTACACGCAGGCTCACCATCGGCACCTGGCCTCAGATGGCAGCTGTGCACACACGACCCACACTCCCCCCACGCCCTTCCGGTGCGCTTAGCGTCTGGACTGTGACATAACAAAAGCCCTGGCATCTACACAACTAAAAGCCACTGGCAACCCTTCCTTCTGGAGTCATCTGAAGTCTACTTAAGTGGCCGGCCAAGTCGGCCAAGTAACTCATCTGCAGCAGCTGCCACAGGCCGAGCTGTTTCATCTTGCATGTTGATGTTTACGTCCACGTCGTCCGCGTCCTTTTTGCAGATCCAAATTCCAAAACAATGAGACCTGGCCGAACTCGGAACTTCGAACCACCCAACCGAATGACCCAATGCATGGCATCATCAGCAAACCAAGAACTGCTATCCAGGTCTGAATTCAACTGCTGCACTGTTACTATTGCTGCATCATGCTCCCGTGACTCCCGTGTCCTTCTCACCCGGATTCACGCCTGGCGTTGGCGCTGCTTCCTCGCAGATGCAACAATACGAATCTTGAACCCAACAATCACAAAGCTACAGGCTCGCTGGACTGAAACACCACAGCAGCAGGGCAGGCAGCTGCTCAGCTGCTTCTCAAGGTTNTGCTTCCTCGCAGATGCAACAATACGAATCTTGAACCCAACAATCACAAAGCTACAGGCTCGCTGGACTGAAACACCACAGCAGCAGGGCAGGCAGCTGCTCAGCTGCTTCTCAAGGTTTTCGTTTTCATGGATGCAGAGGAAAAAGCCAGAAACCGCAATAGTCACAGGCTCGCAGAACTTACCCACTGGACCACCGCATCAACAGGAAACTGCAGTCACCGCATCAACGGCCTCAGTTGCAATTCACGACATCAGCGTGTCCTTCTGGCGACCTGGCTCCTCACGTGGCGACTGCCGTTGGGATGCTGGGAGTTGTCCATCCGGCACGGGTTGCTCCTCGCGGAGCAGAAGACACTGGAAGNTTCACGACATCAGCGTGTCCTTCTGGCGACCTGGCTCCTCACGTGGCGACTGCCGTTGGGATGCTGGGAGTTGTCCATCCGGCACGGGTTGCTCCTCGCGGAGCAGAAGACACTGGAAGCCGCCATAATCATATGTCAATCGCTGGACATGGGACCGAATCAGCTGCACTTCATGACATCATATTACCCGAACATTCTCATGCGACTCCTGCTGGGATGCTGCTGGGAGTTCTCCCGGTGACGTGGCTGCCACTGGCTCCTCGTTGTCCTTGCAAAAACAACTCGACAAATGCCATCATCACAGGACTCGCTTGACCACCACATCAGCTGCTGATCTTCATGACATCATCGCGTGTCCTGGTGACCCGGCTCCTCACGTGGCGACTCCTGCTGGGATGCTCGTGGGTCTTGTCCATCCGGCACGGCTGCCGGGGCTGCCAGCTGCTCCTCGCGGAGCAGAAGAAACTGGAAGCCGCCATAATCCTATGTCAATCGCTGGACCACGGGACCGAATCAGCTGCACTTCATGACATCATGTTGACCCGAACATCCTCGTGCGACTCCTGCTGGGATGCTGCTGGGAGTTCTCCCGGTGACGCGGCTGCCACTGGCTCCTCGTTGTCCTTGCAGAAACAACTCGACAAATGCCATCATCACAGGACTCGCTTGACCACCACATCAGCTGCACTTCATGACATCATCGCGTCCTTCTGGCGACCCGGCTCCTCATGTGGCGACTCCTGCTGGGATGCTCGTGGGTGTTGTTCATCCGGCGCGGCTGATTGGCTTCTCGCGGAGCAGAAGACACAGGAAACCACTATAATCATATGTCAATCGCTAGACCACATCATGTTGACCCGAACATTCTCATGTGACTCCTGCTGGGATGCTGCTGGGGGTTGTCCCGGTGACGCGGCTGTCACTTGCCCCTCGTTGTCCTTGCAGACATAGCAGAAACAACTGGACAAATGCCATCATCACAGGACTCGCTAGACCTCCGCATCAGCTGCTCTTCATGACATCATCGCGTGTCCTGGTGACCCGGCTCCTCACGTGGCGACTCCTGCTGGGATGCAGCTGGGAGTTGTCCATCCGGCACGGCTGCCGGGGCTGCCAGTTGCTCCTCGCGGAGCAGAAGACACTGGAAACCGCCATAATCATATGTCAATCGCTGGACCACGGGACCGAATCAGCTGCACTTCATGACATCATGTTGACCCGAACATCGTCATGCGACTCCTGCCTCCTGCTGGGATGCTGCTGAGCGTTGTCCATCCGGCACAGCTGGCACCTGCTCCTGCTCCTCGCGGACCAGAAGAAAGTTCAGAAAGGCAGCAGGCAGGCAGCCTGAAACCCTGAAACCAACAAAACCGCAGGACTCACTGCACCACCGCAGCATGGTAACTGCCTGATGGCCGATTACTGATCTCCTGCGACTGCAACTCCTGATGGGGGGCTGCTGCTGAAAACACAGCTGCTGGCACATCTTCTTGCGGGTGCAACAAAGACACAGGCCCTAAAACGAACAATTGAACAATGTAAGATTAAGACTCTCAAAGACTCACCGACCCCGAACCAGCCCCTCCATATTCCCCTACATGACACACACACACACACATCTTCAACTGTGACTGTCCTGCCCCACAGAATCTCGCTCTCGTTCGACATCAAATTTAAGCTCACGTTTCACTGGCTTCGATTCCTGAGCTGAGCCCTTGTTGCTGGCGTCGTTGTCATCATCCTCGTCCTCCTCAACCTCGGCGTCCGCATCTTCATCTTCGTCGTCTTCTCTCCCGCCAAAGAGCAGCATGTCTTGCAATGCAATAGCCGATTGTGCGCGAGGGACTTGGTCCGACGATGGCAGGAGTTGCTTACGCAGGAGAGAGGCACCAGCATCGTTGGTCAACTGGGCGGGGAAACATCTACTAAGAGTCTACTCTCGGGGGTGCAGGGAAGCATCAGGCAATGAGACCGTGAAACCCGGAGGAGGCTGAGGGACCCATGACAGGATTGACATTTTTTGGTTCAATCTTCCACACCCACTGTCCTCCCTGTCCATTCCGGCCTGCTCGAGCCCGGTCTGAAAGGCGTGGAAGGTGTCCGGGCAGAAGGTCAATGCATTCATCCTCGACCGTTCAGTGTTCGGTTCAGTGCCGTTTAGTAATATTATAATGATTATAATGCTCAGCCGGCCCTCAGCCTTTCAACTTTCTACTACACACCATGTCACGTGCCACCGCCAAGGACTGACGCAATGAATCACCGAATACTGAGGCCCGCTAAATCAGGCCCGAAGTCTAAGTTTGAAGTCTGAAGTCTCGAGCATCAAGATGTCTAGAATCTAGAAGCAGCAAGCAAACATTAATGCAGAGCCAATCGGAATCTATTACCTGTTGCATCGGCGGCCCGGTTGGCATCGGTCCGATTGCAAAACTACAACAACTGTTTACCGTATTCAAAAACATAAACCACAACCTCTACGATTACGACACTCTATAGGTCCTAACCTAACCGACCCTANGCGGCCCGGTTGGCATCGGTCCGATTGCAAAACTACAACAACTGTTTACCGTATTCAAAAACATAAACCACAACCTCTACGATTACGACACTCTATAGGTCCTAACCTAACCGACCCTAACCCTAGCCCTAGCCCCGGCCCTAGGCCCTAGGCCTAGCCCTAAAGCCCAACCCTAACCCTAACCCTAGTCGGCCTTTTGGCCCCTCAACTCCAGACTCCAAACCCTAACTAACCTAAANACCCTAGCCCTAGCCCCGGCCCTAGGCCCTAGGCCTAGCCCTAAAGCCCAACCCTAACCCTAACCCTAGTCGGCCTTTTGGCCCCTCAACTCCAGACTCCAAACCCTAACTAACCTAAACGTATTACACATCTCACCCCAGCTGTCCTAGCAATCACTCCCGACTGTGAAATCCGAGTCCTGAGTGCCACCGATGCCTCTGTGAGGCACTTCTCGATAATGATCTGTCCAGGAGGAAGATAAAAAATGTCACCCGTCTTGATAAAGCCGAACTGCAAGCTGGAGAAACCTGCATTTTTCGACGTTCTTTAAGGATCTGGAAGTAGAGCTTCTTAGTCTGTGATGTCTTTTTTTTCCCCACGAGTGTGGGCTTGTCTGCTGCGGCAGGTGAAAGAAGACCTTCAATTCGAGCTCAGACCTGTTGAGCTTGAATACGGATGGAAGAGTTCATCATGCCGCAATGCCGCAACCTACTCGTTCCTCAAGCATGTCAGCATGCAAGGTTGCACCGAACAAGGGCCGTGCCAAGCCAACATCAACCTACACGGCATGCTGCGTCAGGTGAAAGAAGACCGGAGATGTAACTTCAAAGCGAGCTCAGACCTGTTGAGCTTGAATGTGGAAGAGTTCATCATGCAGCAACCTAGGACCTACACCTCCCTGGTCCTCCTTCAAGCATCATCGAAGAAGGGCCGTGCCAAGCGAGCATCAACCGTCAACCTACACAACATGCTGCGTCAGGTGAAAAAACCGGCGAGCTCAGACTTGTTGAGCTTGAACGCGCAAGAGTTCATCATGCAGCAACCTATACCCTCAAGCATATCGGCGTGCAAGGTTGCAACCGCCACGGGCCGTGCCAAGCCAACATCAACCTACCCAACATGCTGCATCAGGTGAAAGAAGACGGGAGATGTATCTTCAAAGCGAGCTCAGACTTGTTGAGCTTGAATGCGCAAGAGTTCATCATGCAGCAACCTATACCCTCAAGCATATCAGCATGCAAGGTTGCAACCGCCACGGGCCGCGCCAAGCCAACATCAACCGAACCAACATGCTGCATCAGGTGAAAGAAGACGGGAGATGTATCTTCAAAGAGAGCTCAGACTTGTTGAGCTTGAATGCGCAAGAGTTCATCATGCAGCAACCTATACCCTCAAGCATATCAGCATGCAAGGTTGTAAGCGCCACGGGCCGTGCCAAGCCAACATCAACCGAACCAACATGCTGCGTCAGGTGAAAGCTTCAAAGCGAGCTCAGACTTGCTGACCTCGACTGCGCAAGAGTTCATCATGCATATCTTCAATTCGAGCTCAGACCTGTTGAGCTTGAGAGTGGAAGAATTCATAATGCAGCTGATCCCTCAAGCATTTCAGCATGCAAGGTTGCAACCAACACGGCGACACGGGCCGTGCCAAGCCAACATCAACCTACACGGCATGCTGCGTCACGTGACTGTTGAGCTTGANATGCAGCTGATCCCTCAAGCATTTCAGCATGCAAGGTTGCAACCAACACGGCGACACGGGCCGTGCCAAGCCAACATCAACCTACACGGCATGCTGCGTCACGTGACTGTTGAGCTTGAAAGCGGATGTCTGTCCGGTATGTATATGTTCACATATGAAAATACTATGTGAAAGTACATGCATTTATTTTCTTATTCATATGTACATATATGTNTGCATATATCTTCTTCTACGATTGAAGTTGCCAGACTCGGTCTGGGAGTCTGGTTTTGGGCCGGGTTGAGGGCTTTAGGATTCAGGGTGTTTTGGCGCTCGCACTCGACCGTTCAGGGTTTAGGCAATCGATTTAGGGATTTGGAGATCTAAGGTTTTACGGTTTTGCGGGTTTGGGGTCGTCGGGTTTTGGTAGTTGACGCAAAGAGAGGCGCTCGGCTCGAGGCATCGGAGTATCTTGGAGTTTGAGTCGTTTGAGATCCAAAAGCAAAGCTACCACGAAATAGGACCCTACTATTTACTTGGCGGGGTCTGGAGTCTGGGTTGGGCTCCGAAAATAAAGGTGCCTGTTTAGTACCTGGTACAAAAGGAATCTCTAAAACATCTTATGTCATCCGTGATATCACCTGATATCATATAGGTGCGGCGCTGGTGCTGCAATGTCGAGCGGCTGTGAAACCCAAAAAATACCTGTCAACTCTAAACGCNTATCACCTGATATCATATAGGTGCGGCGCTGGTGCTGCAATGTCGAGCGGCTGTGAAACCCAAAAAATACCTGTCAACTCTAAACGCTGACCCATACAGTAAGCAGCTTCTAAGTGTCCCTGTGTACAGACAGGATCTCTATTCTCTATGACTCCATCCGGCCCGGCGCAGCCAGCAGACAAACGCATGCAACAGGTAACACAAACCTTACGTTGCGTTTAGTCACATGTCTAAGTTGCNGAGGGAACTCGTCTCAAAGAATGCCAGGCACTCAGTGATGTTGGCGAGGGCTATGATCTTGGAACCAGTCACCTGCCGACTCACTCAGGACACACTGGAGTCAGGCACTAGAGCACTCAGAAAGTGTCACCGGCCCAATGCACTCAATGCACAATCAATCTTCCTCAAAGCTCTGAAAGTCGATGCACTGCAAATCAAAAATGTTCCACCTGAACCCGTAGAGTGCCGATGCCGTGGTTNTATCACCTGATATCATATAGGTGCGGCGCTGGTGCTGCAATGTCGAGCGGCTGTGAAACCCAAAAAATACCTGTCAACTCTAAACGCTGACCCATACAGTAAGCAGCTTCTAAGTGTCCATGTGTACAGACAGGATCTCTATTCTCTATGACTCCATCCGGCCCGGCGCAGCCAGCAGACAAACGCATGCAACAGGTAACACAAACCNTGTGTACAGACAGGATCTCTATTCTCTATGACTCCATCCGGCCCGGCGCAGCCAGCAGACAAACGCATGCAACAGGTAACACAAACCTTACGTTGCGTTTAGTCACATGTCTAAGTTGCTGCTAGAAAGCTCATGTCATCCGGCAAATTACTGGCGGCCAAGTTCTTGAGCCCATCCCTGGCAGTTGCGAGGGAACTCGTCTCAAAGAATGCCAGGCACTCAGTGATGTTGGCGAGGGCTATGATCTTGGAACCAGTCACCTGCCGACTCACTCAGGACACACTGGAGTCAGGCACTAGAGCACTCAAAAAGTGTCACCGGCCCAATGCACTCAATGCACAATCAATCTTCCTCAAAGCTCTGAAAGTCGATGCACTGCAAATCAAAAATGCTCCACCTGAACCCGTAGAGTGCCGATGCCGTGGTTCTCAATGCCAGACCACGTTGCGTCCTGCTGGCTCCCAGAGAGCGAAAGCCCTTGAAGCGCAGCAGCACCTTGCTGAACCTGGCANACGTTGCGTCCTGCTGGCTCCCAGAGAGCGAAAGCCCTTGAAGCGCAGCAGCACCTTGCTGAACCTGGCACGAACATCACTGCGTGACGGCAAGGAATCCCATTGAACATTGCCACGATTGAAACTTGAACAACTGCTGAACGGCTGGGCTGGCTGGACTGGAGTTGAGATGCATGCGAATGATGCATCGAACAGCAGGTCGATACTTTAGTCAATAGAGAATGGTATGGCAGTATGGTACTACAGTAGGAATCTGGGAATGGAATAATGTAAAGCACAAGAATAGAAAAACAAGTAGAATATTCGCTTCCGCCTCGGCCGAAGCGGTCAAAGGTTCCTATACGGAATCCCTCTACTCCCCACCTCTTAACTCTTAATCCCTGTCGACCTGGGCCTCTGGGCCCCCGGCCCCAACCCTCCTCTCTGTGTGAACTACCTCTCTTCATGAAATTAACACTGGTTAACAGTTAACTGGTTCCGGTAGTTCAGGTTCAGGCAACCGTGTCAAGTTGACAATTTAGGGTTTAGGGCTAGTGCCGGNAACTACCTCTCTTCATGAAATTAACACTGGTTAACAGTTAACTGGTTCCGGTAGTTCAGGTTCAGGCAACCGTGTCAAGTTGACAATTTAGGGTTTAGGGCTAGTGCCGGGGCTGCCAGGATATGGATTTGTTCTGGAGTCCGGAGGCCAAGCGTCCAGTGTGTGCATGGGACTCGGCATATCTACCCTATTGGGATAAATGCTCTCTCATGGAAATGACAGGCCAGGCCNACAGGCCAGGCCATGCCTGCTCGTCATCAGGGCAGTTTTCCGCCAGGGTGTTCACACGTAGGAAATCAACGCCAAATGGCAGGCTAGTGTCCACGGCACCATGCTTCAAGGGTTCGAAGCGCTCCAGCCAGTGCTCCGGGATGTTCTGAATGAGGGCATCCTTGATTTCCAGCAAGGAGTTCTCGGCATCGGGATCCACGTCACCTCTCTCACCATTGTCCAAAACAGCATTGGCCGAGAGGTTGCCCCTCAGCATTGGACTTGACTCTTGGTTCAAGATTCAAACAGAAAGGTCAGTGCGATGGGCGATGGCGGAAACTTCCCCAGCCTGGGCCCAGCCTGACATTTCACCAGCCTATTGCCTTCATTGAACTAATCAGAACCCCTGAACGCCTGCACATCACACCAACACAACAGTCCCTACTTCTCTACGCAAGGCTACAGAAGACTCAGGCAGCTGCGTGATGCGAGACTGCTGGGTGTCTTTCAAAGACTTCGTAAACGACTCGATGACCGTGTTGAGGAATTTCTTGGAGGTGTTTGACTTCGTGAGCGAAGCGATGGTGTTACGTCCCTTGCGGAGCAAGAATGCGCGTGCGGGGTCCGCACCGCTACCCGCTCCCTCGCCCTGGAAATCCTTCAAGTCCTTGCCCACCGCCATGGGCCGTTTCTGACTGGCCAACCTGAGATTGACAGACACAGACTCACACCACACGGCCGTACGGCCTGACATAGCGATCATTGGCAATCAGATTGAGTCACTGCGTGACCGTGGAAGGTTCGCAGGCTGCAGAATGGCGGAAACATAACATTAGCAGTAACAGTGACACGAAACCCTAACGTACACCGCATCCTAGCCAGGCAGCTTAAACATCTTGAGGATTTCCGGGTCGCTGGCCTGCATCCTGGAGAGATTTGGCCTTCCAGCCAAACCTCCATGGCTGGCGCTGGCCTTCTGCATCTGCTCCTCGAACCGCTGCTTGGCCCTGTCCAACGACTTGGCAAGGGTCTGGACATCCGTCATGATGCGCCGGAAAGCCGCCAATGTCAACTTCATGGAACGCACCGATTTATTCACGGCCTCACACTTTTGGTCCACGGCTTCCTTCGTGTGACACTCGCAGTAGACGGCATCGGGGTTGGCCAGGCTCGCATAGGTTCGGTTGTCGCGGCAGTTCTCACGCAGATAGGGATCGGCCAGGGTGAGCTCATTCACCTTGGCAGCTGCATCCTGCCACGAGATGCTGAAACTCTCTAGACTCAAGACTTCGACAAAATGGAATCGAATCAGTTGCAGTCAATCGAAGTACATTGAAAACTCCAGCAACTATCAACAACCGAAAGCGAAAGCAAACCTTCGTTCGTTGGAGTCCTGCATGTCATCATCGCTCACAGGCACAGCCGCNATCAGTTGCAGTCAATCGAAGTACATTGAAAACTCCAGCAACTATCAACAACCGAAAGCGAAAGCAAACCTTCGTTCGTTGGAGTCCTGCATGTCATCATCGCTCACAGGCACAGCCGCACCCGCAGCATCGCTCAAGCCGGAGGCGCAACCCACACTCATGGCTTTCACAAGCACGTGTCTGTCCAAGACGGTGTACATCAACCGAACCATGGGAGCCTGATCACCCAGGCTCCACGCTGGCTCGGACAGCCGCTCTTCGGGGACGCCCTTCTTCCGGAGCTCCTCAGCCAAATCCTTCTCCACCTGGAAGCGCACAAAGAACTCAGCAGCCTTCGCCTCTGCATCCCTGAAGGACGTCTGCAAAAATTTCAGGTGCGCAAACAATTTTGTCGCTGTGCGGATGCGATGAGCATTGACATCCACGGTTTTTTCTTTCTTGGTCTTTTTGTTCTTCGTGTTCTTGCTGTTCTTGTTTTTCTTGCCGCCCTTGACATCATCGCGCCCTGACATGATAATCTCGCTGTCGTCCATGACGAGTTCCTTGAGGAAGGTCGGCGCCTGCACATTTGCCCAAAACACGGGGGGTGCGCGGGTGTGTTAGGTGAGATGGGTGGAGTAGATTCGGACCTTCTGACCTTCTATGCTCGGCTGCTTGGACTCCAGCTTGGACGGCTTGGAGCCTTGGGGCTTAGGGGGCTTGGCTTGGGACATCCACGTGCGCTTGGCTGCTTGTACGCGACAATCCGACAATCAATGGACTTCCATGACTCCATGACTTCCCTGGACTATTTAGAACAAACACCAATTCCAGACTCAGACAGTCTTACCACGTTGGGTGCATCACTAGCAACACAAAAAAAAAGCAGGAACTCCTCTCTATTTCTTAGCAAACCGTTGCGGCAAACCCCGAGCAAACGCTCGGACGCAGACAGGTATCGACCGGGGACCTAGCAGCAAACAGATTAAGTCATTAAGTCTGATTAAGTTCTTGTTACTTGCAAACGCCCAGAACGCGACAGGCAACATAGAATTCGGAGGGTTGTTGACCGGCTAGAACTACAATAGAGTGCAATCAGTCAGCTATTTCTTGCAAATACCCGCAAGGCCCACAAAAGAACACGCCACAGAAAATCGGATGGGCATTGACCGGCTACAAACAATGACAAACACACAGATAGTTTTGACGAGAATAAGACCTGTCATCATCTATTTCTTTGCATAACACCCACAAGGCTCACAAGGCCACAACGCAGCAGCAACAGTCTTCATTGTCATTGGGATGAGTCGGATGAATATCGAGCCATAAAATAAAAAGAACACCATGAAGAGTCATCAACATAGGAGCCGGGTGGCCAATACAGCAAAGCAGCGTCATCAACATAGGAGCCGGGTGGCCAATACAGCAAAGCAGCATCACAGAAAATCGGAGGGGTGTCGGTTCTGCTTCATCATAGATGTACTTGCAACATCAACATACCTAGAAGGCGGCGGCAACAAAATGACAACATGGAAGTTCGCCTGGGCTCGATTGGAATCATTCGAAGATTCGAAGCTTAAACTGTTTCTGGTTCTTGGCTCGTGTTTCAGTTCAGTGAGAAGTTCAGTGTGTTCAACCCACCAGGATCAATTCCGAACTCGCTGCTCGGCTCGACACTCGCAATTTTCACTGTCCGCTGTCCGACCGCTGTCCCACCCTGTGCTCGGAACCTTCCAGGACCCGAGCACATGCAAGGTGTGCATGCCAAACTTTTAGGTCACCGATACTTGACTTGTCCCTCAAATCTGAAGCATTTCATGATTTTATGCAACTATGGGCTCACACGCACTAGAACCTTGCCGCTAAGTAGATCTGCTGAGGCACAAGAAGCATCCAAAATTCAATATTGCCCTAGGACAAAACGCCTACACACGCGTATCAGTACCTAGAGTTCCCGGCTTCAAGGAGTCAAGGAGGAGTTTGAGAGTGGCGGTGCTCCCAAAGGTAGTTCAGGCGCGACTGCATTGCACACAGAATGGCCATTGTCGACTCCAACTGACGCTTCAGAAGTGCAACTTCAGAAGCTGAAGCTTCTCGAGTGCAAGGCCCACGGTGACGATCACGCGATCTGCTGCGGCTGCGTCTGCGGCTGCGTGGGTTGGTAGGCTTTGCAGCCTCCTTTATTGTGGCCGTGACCTGTTCCGACTCCGACTCCTTGTCTGACTTCTCTGTGAGTAAGTCTGAGTCTGAGAGCATGCCCAACTGTCCGAAGTCGCAAAAGGAAATCAGCAAGCGACGGAGATCAGAGATCAGAGCACTACACGTCTTCCCTTAGGCTGCCGAGAATGTCTCTACGACTGTTTTTGACTGTCTGTCAACTAACCAGCTGCCAGCTTGCTGTCTCCGTGCTTAGGTGCTTCTAAATTTCGAACCTGCGAAAATCAAGCCAGAAAACTCCCTGATCCGCTCGCTGCTGCTCAAGGCATCAAACACATCATCAACATGCCGCCATGAAAAAAACACCACGACCTACCAAGCAGGCGGCCCGGCCTGCAGGAAGTCGGACTCGCTCGTCTGGAGCTTCACAAACTTCGTGACCCGGCCCAACGCTGCAGCAGCCGCCTTCGCCGTTGCCTTGCCAGACTCGATCTTCTGACAGCTGCGGCTCTCATCTGCCAGCTCTTGCTTCCTGGGCCGGTCGGTGATTGGACAGAAGCAAACGCACACCGGGCCGATTACTTAGTAGCCAGTCCCTCTTAAGCTTTAGGGATATATCGGGAATGTCTCCGGTCTCCGGGAATGTACTAACCCACGGAGGCTAAAGTCTACCTACTCGACTACTAAGTATCACAAGTCACAGAAGACAAGGGGATGCTGGGATGCTGCAGTGGGCGAAGCACTCATAAACAGTGCTGGTTGAACAATCACTGTTGCTGTGCTTGAAGGAACACGACTGCAGCAACCAAAACATCCAAAACCCTAATTCCATCAATCGTCAAACTCTGAACCCTAATTCCTTTCAAGGGTCTAAAGGGTTTTAGAATTAGATGAGTTCAGGAACCAAGAGTATCGGCTGGGCCGGATTCCCGGACACCCTGATGATCCTCATGCTTCAATGTTGTATGTCACTTGCGGTTTGGTTTGGGTAGTTTTGGGACACTGGAAGGATATGCATCCAAGGCAAGGATCGATCTGGTGTAAGACGTATCCACCCACACATGGTCGACATTTTCGTACAAGCCAGTCTTCCGATTCAAGATTGGGATTTTCTCCTGCAGCACAATAAGCACTATTACTATTTAGTTTTAAGTACATGTACTATGCACTACTGGCGCCGGCGCACAACCACAACATGTCCATGGAGTCAATGGATTCCATGGATACGGTTTCTCTTCCTATGGCACCAATGGTCCTTGCTCATACGTCCTTGCTCATACTCCAACGCTTCCCTTCGTGATCCGAGCTCTTCCAATGATCCTTTCTCATACTCTGATGCTTCCCNCCTTGCTCATACTCCAACGCTTCCCTTCGTGATCCGAGCTCTTCCAATGATCCTTTCTCATACTCTGATGCTTCCCCGTGATCTGAGCTGTTCCAATGCTCCTTGCTCATACTCCAATGACTCCAATGCTTCCCTTCCTGATCTGAGCTGTTCCAATGGCTTCCAATGATCTTTGCTCATACTCCGATGCTTCCCCTTGTCCTTGTGATCTGAGCTGTTCCAATGATCCTTGCTCATANCCAATGCTTCCCTTCCTGATCTGAGCTGTTCCAATGGCTTCCAATGATCTTTGCTCATACTCCGATGCTTCCCCTTGTCCTTGTGATCTGAGCTGTTCCAATGATCCTTGCTCATACTCCAACGCTTCCATTCGTGATCTGAGCTCTTCCAGCGGTCCTTGCTCATACTCCGGCGCTTCCCTCCGTGATCTGAGCCTTTCCAAGGGTCCTTGCTCATACTTCTGGTCGTTGCTCATACTCCGGGTCACTGCTGCCCCATCCCACTCCAGCTGCCCCATCCCACTCCAGGGACCCAGCAACAGCTTCCCTCCGTGATCCTGATCTGTAATCCTTCAATCCTTCCGTATGATTCATGATCCTCCAAGACTCTGCTGGTCCAAGATGACAGAACAGAAACCTACGACGTAGACTCAGGACATAGCCGACATAGCCCCCTTCGGACGTGGACACTCTCAAAATCCTTCAAAGAGAATGACAATCTGAAGTCGCGGAGATAGAGGCACATTGGACCGGAAGTCTGTCGAACACAGGGACCAGGGACATAGCACAAGATTTAGCACCCAGCAATTCAGCGACGATCCGAGAACCACACCACTCAAACGATTTACTCGCAAGGCACACGAGCCTCACCTCAGCAATGCAGCGAAGAGCCGTGTTCACAAATGGTTGCACAGACAGGCTTGGAGTGGATCAAAACAGGAAATGTCGGAAATGTGAAACGGAGTCTCTAATCATATCGGAGCCGGAGGTGGTAGGTGCCAACTGTTCTTCCAGCTCGAAAAGGAGGGAGAGGAGGGTGAGGAGGGGGTGAGAGGGAGAGGAGGGAGAGGGAGGCGTTTGGAGAGAGGTGAGGGCCCGGGCGAGGAGAGGGAGAGGGACAGACCCGACGTTCGAGCCGAAACATTTCGTTTCCGGCTCTAACGACCGCAGGGAGGAGAGGGAGAGGCGCGACGTTACGTTCCAGCCGAAACATTTCGTTTTCGGCTCCAACGACCACAGGGAAAGGCAGAGAGGGAGAGGGAGAGGGAAAAGGCTCGAGCAACAAGTCGTGTCCGGCTCTAACGACCACCGGGAGAGGGAGAGGGAGAGGGAGAAGGAGAGGGAGAGGGAGGGAGTAGGAGTCGGATGGAAAGCGTGTGCCATCGATCTGGTTTCGCTCAAGAGGCTTAGCTCTCCCCCGATTGCGATAATTTTCTTGGGAATTGGGAACCCCGCAGCGTGGCATTGGAATTGGAACACGAACCATTTAACCATTCGGCCCTTTGCAATTATTCTTGGCAAATTCTGGGGGGTTGGAAATCATTTAGCCCGTTTAGCCCCCTACCCGTTGCGATGATTTCCTAGGAAGGCCTGACCTTGTCGACATCGCTGTTGGGACTCAAATCCCGCGCCCAAGCCAATTGGGCCTCCGCATAGGTCAACCTTTTGCCCAGCGGCACAACGTGCTGGAAATGGTGAAGATAGTCAATTTTGTCCATTGCTGTGGCGTTCGCCGACAGCTTCTTCCTTTTCGTGGCCGTCGCGGCTTCGGAGTAGATCACACTCTGCGGCGAGAAGTTACCGCGCTTCTGTCCTCTGCCACCAGCTTTCCAGGTCGTCGAGACTTTCCGGAACTCCGCGAACACCTTTCTGTACTGCTCCGGGTCCTCTTTGGCCAACTTTTTCAAGAACTTGTCCGTCTTCACGTCCGAGTCAGGGCCAGGGCCTGTTGCCGGCTGCAGGGTGCCACTGTACTGTAGCATTTAGCACTGCGCACACGCAAAAGCTGCATTACAACACATTGAAAAGCCCCGCAGGTTGTTTCTGTGTGGGAGGCGCCAATAGGGGCTCTGGAACCATCAGGCCATCAGGCAAGTCTGAGGAACCGTTAGTTTGAACCTGTTCAGAAGTAGTCCAAACCGTCCGGAACCGTTCCGAAACATCGGAACGATAGTAAAGTGCAAATGTGGGCACTGGGCGTCCAAGTTCGAAGGACCGACTAGGTCTGGTCTCCAGATTGATGTCACGATTCTTGGGGCCATTAAAACTCTACTAAACAAAACAGACCACCAGCGATATCGATTCTAAATAACTACACATGTTGAATGCTAATAGTTAAATTAACAGTTAAATGTAGCCAGGGCCAAAGCAATACTCAATACGTATTTCTGTTCACAGCTCACAGACACTTCCCAAACTTCAATCTGCCGCCTTCCTGGCCATGGTCTGGATTGCTCTGCACACCCTGCTCACTGGCCGCGGCGTCGCCCACCCCGGCCTCCCCGACCGAAGACTTCTGCTGCGGAGTCTTCGAAGCTGAGGCTCGCTCAGACTCACCCTCGCACTCTTCGTCGTCATCGGCATCGGACTCTTCCCCTGGCTCACGCGAGGCTGTGATGATCTGGCGCAGCTCACAGGAACACGAGGGGCAGTGGTTCTTGTAGAAGGTCTTAGTTTTTTTGCCCTTGATCTTCGTAATCGTGAAGTCCTCCAAGCTGTAGATCTTCATGCAGACGATGCATCGGCACTGGCCGGGAAGAACTGGCACAGGCGCAGCAGCCGTGTGCTGAGTCGGAGTGGCCAGGGTCGTCGTTGCAGGGCTCGGAGGAGGAGCCGGAGCGTCCTGGTCCTTCCTGTCGAGGGCAGCCGGCGACTTGGGATCGGCATCCATAGCCGGGCAAGGAGCCGGGGTAGGTCCCGGTATGAGGTTAACACTCACGCGGGACACAGGGCCTTGAAGCCTTCAAGGGCACAGCAAAATGCTGAGCCAAACTGACCTCGGATGTGCAGGGACCACAATGCGGCACGTGCGTGAGTGAGCAGGGATCAAATCAATCAATCAAAATGCGAATCTGCCAACTCACGCCGCAACAGCAGCTGCCAATTGCTAACTTAGTGCCAACGCCAACTCCGTTCACTCCGATCTTCTGCGCTAAGTCACCGAGCTACAGTGGTGCATGGGCACGGGCCCCGGATGACCGGATGCAATCAATGGGTATTGTGCACCGCTGCAGCGCGGCATTACAGCTCCCCCGCAGACCCACGCTCACAAGCCTTTGTTTTCTTTACCTGTTCTACCGACCACTGCCACTGCCTGCTCAATTGTTTTAAACTCAATCTTTATTTCGAACGGGTAATGGCAATGAGACCACGGGGCTGTTGCTGCAAGATATACAAGACTCGAGTCTCAAGCCGTACTGATTCCTGAGTCACACTCCAGACTCCGTGATGGCATTGCAGAAAAGAACTGAATGCTGTACTAGGCTAGTACTACTGCCAGTCGCTGGTGTTGCCATGCTGCGACATTTGCTGAGTGGAACACATTGACTAGACCAGGAAGCTCCATCAAAAGTCAAGGCACGCTCCGAGACTCCGAATTTCAGCAGCAGAATCAGAATGCTGAAAACGTGACAACAAGCCAAGCCGCAGGCCTACTACAAGCCCTCAGAGGCAGAATCAGATTCACTAGCATCGGAACAGCCTTGAGCTGGAGCTGCAGAGTCCATGCTTGCTCTCAGGAACACCTTCACGGCTTCCAAGTCCTGGCCCTGCTTTGTCTTATTTGCCATGTCTACTTCTGCTGATGCAGCCGCCATTTGCGGCTCCGCTGGTTCAATGGAGGCGCACAAGAAAGCAATGAACCCAGACATACACGCTTGGTGAAATGAGTTCCCAGCCAAGCGCCTGCGTGCGCTCATGCTGATGCCATCAACTCGTATTGGCGGTCTCCTGACACGGCGTGCTGGAATGGGAACTGAACCGATTATAGAGCCACCTCAAGCCTCAAGCCGCAAGCCTAGACCTGGAACCAAAACTCACTAGACTCGCAAGTTCACTGGTCACTGGTTAATGAACAGACTCATACACAATCTGGACTGACCATCCCACCGCCCGCCCCCGC
>BGNK01000602.1:46957-64457 GCA_003297005.1 Symbiodinium sp. clade A Y106
CCCTGCAATGTTAGTAGTTACAGCATCTTGTACAGTCACAGGCACAATCAGCGCCAACGAGTATTACGACAAACTAATGGCCGAGAATCACACCGAGCTCCGCCGAGAGAAGTCGCAACGAATTCGCTGAGACCTTTCTGAGTGTTGAGCTTCTCGTTTTCGGCAGCAGTTTTCGCCAGAACCTGGAGAAAGTGACGACACGCATGACTGCACACACACAGCGCCCTGCACATGCGGCCNGCAGTTTTCGCCAGAACCTGGAGAAAGTGACGACACGCATGACTGCACACACACAGCGCCCTGCACATGCGGCCGCCCCGTGAGCTGCGCAACCTTGACAGAACAAATTTCAAATTGTCAATTTGCATAATGCTGCCCAGACTCGTCCGGATCACCCAGAAGATGGCTGAAAGTACGATATCTCAGTTCAGAACTAATATAAGCAGTAGAGGCGCTTGGAGCTCTCGCAAGCACTTGCTGGATCGACCGGTGCTGGCCCTGCGTTCCGCAGAATCAGGCGGTGGGTGAGGTGAGTGCACATCTATAGAAGTCTCGACGTGTCGAAGCCGCTCTACTGAGCCCTTGCAAGAGCATCCCTTGAGGAAACCCTTATAAACCCTTAACAAATACAATGCACACTGACCGAGAGTAGCCCACGGCGTCCACGGCCCACGAAGCACTACGCAACGCCAGTCCAAGAAACCTCAGTTTCGCGCTCGCAGCAGCGCAAGAGCCTCAAGGCGCCAACCCAGTCGCGCAGCCGCGGTAGGTCACGCATGGCAACACCACCAAGGAACTCCTGCAAGTCGGGCAGCAGGCCGTCTTCGAAGTCCTTGGAAGCCATATTAACTTTTAGACTCATTGCCGTGTCTGCCAGAGTCTGCCATGCGCTGATTAATTGTATGCCGAGCTATTGGCATGTTCACTCTGACTTTGCCCAACATGCAGCCATGCTGACAGATTGAAGTGCCACCCCTACCGGAAATGGAAGCTGAAACCTTGAGACATGGCAACCACTTCTCTGAAATAACTTCAGCGGCGTGGCATGGCTCAAGAACAGGCGTGAGATGTAGTGGCGGCAAGCAAGTGATAGTAAACTGGTGTCAGCGTCAGAGTCGACTGTTGCTGGCGCCGGCGCCGGCGCCGCTGCTGCTGCTGCAGCTGCTGCGTTGAACATCTGCAGCGCTTCCCTGCCATGTTTTCTGGCTGTTTCGGGGTCATCAGCAGCAAGAGCACACAATTTCCAAGGTAATGTCTTCCAGTGGGCCGTCTTCAGCCGGACAGAACTGAGAATGAAGTCCACGGCCGCGTAACAGTCCTGCATCAGCTGCACACGCGCCTCTCCAGCCACACGCATGGACAGCGCGACGACCTTGGATTTGCATTCCACAACAACGTCCTCGACGAAGTCCTGGAAGACGCCGGAAGCGTATTCGTGCGCCCGACGACCTTTCAATGGACAGACAGCAGCACCGGTGTCCCTAGCATTGGGGAGCTCCTGTGCCACTTTGCGGCGGCGCTGCTTCCAGGAAGAGCTTTCGCGCAGCACAGTCTCGTGGCAACTGCATCCCTCGCAGAAGTTGGACTGCTTCTGGATGCTGCCAGCCACAACCATCAGGAAGTGGCTGTAAGACCAGAACATCGAGTTGCTTACTGCTGCGCTCACATCGCTGGCCAGCTGCTGGGTGCTGGGACCATTGTCCATGTCTGGCACCAGCCCACGCTGGCCTTGAGCATCACCAAACTTCTGGGCATCCCATCCTTGCAGCAAGCAGCAAGCAACCAATAAGAACATGCTGCAAGGACTAGAATGACTCCAATGATTCCAAAAGAAGCGATATAATGTGTCTCACACGACCACGGCTCCCATCACCAACGCGCCCTCGCGGCGAAGCAAAGCTCTCAGGCAGTCCACCAGGCTTCCCCACCGCCAGTGTATAAACTGCCCGGCTTCCCAGGATTCCATCAAGCTCCGAAACTCATGTCCTCGAGGATAGCAGCCTTCCTAAGCTTAAAGCTCAAGAACTCAAGAATCTCATTATTCGGAAATTAAGTGGAAGCGGCCGTGACCTGGTAACTAACCTGGTAAATAGTATAAGTCGAAAACAAAGGAGCCCAAGGTCAAGCCAAAGCATCATGTCTACTCTAGACATCATTCATGATTCATGATGCTTGACTCGATGACTCGACACACCAAGATGAGTCCGCCCAAGTGCCGAGTCAAAGGCCGAAAACCAAGGGAGCCAAGATGAAGCGGCCAAGGCGCTAGCAATCTGTCTCGGTACGTCTTCAAGTGAAGCATGTTGACCACGGGCTTGAGAAGCTCCTCGGTCGGTAGTACGGCAGCAGTTGTGACTAACCGAACCACAGAGTCCCCAGAAAAGATCGGATGATACTGGACTTAGACCAACCTACTTTTACCGGCCTAACTCAAAACCCTTGTAAGTACTTCTGTACTTCTTAGTAACCTATATGGATGGACTGGATGGAAGAGAAGAACTGTTCTTCCTGTTGACTATTGACTGTAATAACACTTTTGTAGTTGATGGGAGCCGTATACACTTTGGTTAAATGCAATGCTGTAGTATGGCAATGTCGGCAATGGTATAGTTTCGGACAACCCCGGACCGGACCTAAGCAACAACCTGATTAAGCTGCACATCGAATCAGCTCCACACTTCACTGAACTCATCATTTCACAGAGTGGCACAGTGATGAACAATGCGTAAACTGTGACTGCAATGTGACGGCATCTTCTGCACTAAAGAAAACTGTGCGATCTTTAGCTGAACTTGCCCTCCGTTCCAGAGGTGAATTACAGGTAAAGCCTGCATCCAAACAACTGGCAGGATGCGATGAAGCTGGGGTACCAGGAAAGGCGTTCGAACATGTCGCACTGCAAATTGTCAAGCATGTGTTTGAGCCCTGGAATATACAAGCAACGATCCAACACAAAGTTTCCCCTGGTCACGGGCGGCACCGGCTCTGCCGCTTCCACTGCTGCAGCGGCGGGTGGTCCCGGCTGCTGCGCTGGCATAGTGTCGGCATCATCGTCCAGCACCATGTGTAAGTGAGCATGCCGATTGCTGCCACGGGCGCCTTGAGCTCCTTGAGCTGGGCGGGCTGGGTCTGGATCTTGAAAGAAGAGAAGCCCGCTGCTCTTCTGCACATGGTTGCCCAGCACCGCATCTATCGCAATCGGAGGCACCTTGAGGGAAATCCCTTCTAGCTAGCCTCGCTCCAAAACTGGAGTCCCAGAAGGCTCAGAACAAATTGGACTTGGAATGACTTCCGTTTCGCCAATAAGTATAAACCGCTAAAGAACTAGGTAACGAAGATACCGGAAACTCGCAGAAACAAATTGCATGCGCAGTCTAAAGTCCAGAGTCTGCAAACATCACTAATCATGTCTACAGCTGCGGCTGGGCGTCTTCTGTGAGGTGGCCCTCGACTCCATAATCGGAGCAGTAGCCCAAAACGGAATGCCCGTACAGCTCCAGGCTGTCATGAGGAACGTCGAGCATGACAGAGTGCAGCAAGGCCTCAAACTTTGCCGCAGTCCCAGCGTTGCCAGAACCAATAATACAAGGCGCCAAAGTCGAGGATTGAAGATTGGAGCTTCTGCACCATTCAAGCACCTCCTCTCGGCTGCTGTCGACCAAAAGGCCGGGGTGTTTGAACCGATCTTCAAGAGTAACGAAGTATTCCAGCCCGCCTTGCGGACTTGCGTCACTGCTCAGAACAATCCACACCTGTGTCTGAGATCGCTGAAACTCGGCCCAGTGCGATCTGCGGCAGTGCATGAGAAGGCAATCAAGCTTGAACCGCGCGTGGCTCAGTTGTGTGTCGCTCGGGACAGCATATGTCTTCTGAGCCATGCGCTCCTTCAGCTTCATGGCCTCCTCCGCGCCCAAGATGAATGCAACAGCCCGATAAAGCACCTCGGGGAGGCTCAATGCGCTCCTCAAAAGGCGAGCGAGGAGCAGAGATTCGAGCAGCCGCCCCAACGAGAGCTGTTCGTTTCTCCTTCGATGCGGGGGCGCCTGAGCTGCTGCCTGAACCTGAATCTCGCCAGCTGCTGCTGCTGCCGGCTCAGCTTCACCTCGGTCACGGCCGTCGTCGTTTCGCTGCTGGACCTGCGTGATTCCAGAAGCCGGCAGCCGAACTCTATTGAACTCGAGGCCCAATACCCACATCCAGGCCATCCAGCCCCAGACAACACTGACAACACCCGGAATTTCCTGAAAGTGTATTGCTCTAACTAACCCATCCCACTTCAGCCGTCAGTCTTCAATGCATTTCGGGTGTAGGTGTGAGTTGTTTAAACATGTCAGGACTCAGGACTCCACGCAGGGCAGGACTTTACATTATCTAATGCGGGGCTCATAGCAGAGAGTTGCTCAGGATTTTGGGTGGGATGTAGGGTTCAGGGCTCAACAGCGTTGAGCCTCATGTAGTGCCTGCTGGAACCTGAGTAGACAAGTTGCGGCTTCAGCTTCAGCGGGCCGGTTCGCAGACCGGCAGCGGCCACGTCCACCACCCCCGCGGCGCAGAGCCGGGCGAGCAAATGCCATGCTGAACAAATCGAAGAGATGCCGTACCTGCTGCGCCAAAGCGGGCCGCTTGTCACTGGAACGGAATGTGATAATGCGACTTCCTGACTCGAACTCACAGACTCCCAAAGCCGATACTCTCACTCTCACGGCTTTGATGACTGCCTCATGGGCTGTTCGGTTGTTAAGTTAAGTCGCTTCTGAATTAGGCAACACCTGAAGCCTGAAGCCCCTCTTCGATCCCATTGGCTCAGTAGGGTTTTAGGGTCCTTTAATAAGGGTTTCAACCCTTAGTTTATGGGATCCGTAACAGAGAGGGTTCTAAGTTCCGGGGATCTTAGGCCGGCAGCAGGCATCCTTAGGAAAGCTAAAGCAATGCCAGCAGTGCGCAATGCTTGGCCCGGAAGACGACGAGGTCCAACCTGGGCGGCAAACCGAAGGGATCATGAATCATGGAAGGGCCGGTCCGGCCCGGCCGCAGAGACTCGTTCAAGGGGGGGCGGGGGGAAAGGGCGGGGTATCAGGACACAATCGACTTCGTTGGACCATCCCTCTGCAAAAGTGTAAGGAAGTGGCCAATGCTGTTGACGGGAAGCGGCCAATGCTGCTGACGACCTGCAGGGGGTTTAGGAGTCTAGAGTTTAAGGTTTAAGGGTTTAGGATTTAAGGTTTAGTTTTGGGTTTAGGGCTTAAGGGTTTAGGGTTTAGGGTTTGATACCGGGTTTAGGAGCTGCCGGGCCGGGTGGGATTCATCAAGAATCAAGAGTGTGGGGGGGGGACCCCAATAGCCCAATGGTTCGGGAAGTGCCCCTCTCTGTTCTTCGACTGGATGCCCTGTGCGAAAGCGCACGATGACAAAGGGCCATCCTGTGCGTCGTGATCGCGACTGCGACTGTGGAATGTCGATCGTGTCCGCCCAGAGCCGCATGAGNCTCTGTTCTTCGACTGGATGCCCTGTGCGAAAGCGCACGATGACAAAGGGCCATCCTGTGCGTCGTGATCGCGACTGCGACTGTGGAATGTCGATCGTGTCCGCCCAGAGCCGCATGAGGTGCACGCCGCCAGGCTCGGCATATGGGAGCTGAACCTCCTTCAGGTCGCGGACCACTGTCCAGCATGCAGCCTGCTCCTACTCCTACTAGACTCCTACTCCTACTCCTACTCCTACTCCTACTCCTGCTACTCGCAGTACATAGTTATACTACTAGGACAAATCACAACGGCGGCTGGCCATGACTAGAACTGCTCCTACTCTTGCTGCTACTCCTATTCCTATTCCTATTCCTACTCCTATTCCTATTCCTACTCCTACTCCTACTCGCGGAGCTTCTCCACTTCAGCCTCACACCCGACTCAGAAATNTCCTACTCCTACTCCTACTCGCGGAGCTTCTCCACTTCAGCCTCACACCCGACTCAGAAATCAGAATCAAAATTAGAATCGCAACAGAACCCTTAGCCCTTAGATGAAAATAAACCCGAAATTCCCGAAAACCTTAAACCCTAGGCCCCAACACCGCCAACACCCCTATACATCTCGAAATCACTAACCCCGCCAAACCCAAAGCCCCTAAACCCTAAACCCCAAACCCGAGACCCTGGTGGGGGGTTCAAGTTCAAGTTCAGTGTTTCAATGGTACGCGCTCGCTGACTGGGATGTTGATATATANATATATATATATACATCGAATTTCGAATCGTATTAGGGATCCTATCAGAATTGAAGGCAACAGGCAAACTGTAAGGGATATTGGAAGGCCTGGGCAGTTGAGGTTCATGCGGTTCAGGGTTTGGTGTCTTTGGATGCCCTTGAATTAAAAGGCTTGCAGGCTTCTGTTGACACACGAGTTTTGGGCTCCGGATTTAGAGTTTAGGGTTCAGGATTTAGGGTTGGTCTGCTGATGTCTGGTGACTCCAAGGACCCGGCGAACTGCCTAGTGGCGAAGCTGGACCTGGGCGAAGGGCGAAGGGATATGGGCTCCCGAGCAGCGACGCAAGGCACTTTAGATTACGGGGCAGAGCACACAGCACGCCAGGCAAGAAGAACCCCGCAGCCCCCAACATCCCAAAATCCCCGAAACCCCTTGAGGATTGAGGATCGAGCACGGATGAAGAGGTCCGAAGGTCCGAACCTCGGCGAGGCCAGCGGGGCAGGGCACCACTTCCTTTGTCACTACTACTACTACTACGACTACTACTACTACTACTACTACTACTACTGACTACTACTGACTACTACTGACTACTACTACTACTACTACTACTACTACTACTACTACTACTACTACTACTACTATAACCCTAGACCCTAGACCCCAAACTCCTAAACCCTAAAAGGCCCTAAACCATGGACCCCACACCATGATCCCGAAACCCATATCCCGAAAACGTAAACTAAGCCCTTGCCCCAATCCGCTAAATCCCTACACCCAAAACCCTACTGGGACCCTACTACTACTACTACTACCTCGCAACCCCAACCGCCTCCCAATCATCACCAATCCCAAAGAAACCCCAACCCGGCCCAACCCCGAACCTCACACACGAACACACTCCGCACTACCTGGCAGCCTCGGAGCCCCCAACCCACCTCGCAACAAACCCTGAAGAACCTCACCCAAGACCGAGACAGTGGCGACTCCGACAAGGTCCAACCTGAGCGAGGGGGGGTTCGGGAGAAGGGTTCGGGATTCGGGAGTCCAAGGGTCTAAGGGGAAAGAGAGCACAGGGCCGAGGAAGGGGAGCACGATGTGTCACGATGGGCACTCACTGGGCACTCCTACACGGGGCCACCGAAAGGGTTAGGGAGAGGAGCCTGAAACTTGAAACCCAAAGACCGGGAAACCTGCTGCTCGCTTTTAGCACCGCAGGACAGGTGAGTTGTCGTCACGAAGAAGCAAATATGCCGTGTTCGACGACTGCACCCGCCTAACGTTGGCCAAAGGCGCATCATTATCCAAGCTGCCCCAGAAGATGGCATACCCGTCGTCGCGGCAAGCAACAAAAGATATGTCATTGGCTTGGATCTGCTGCACATTTCTCAGCTGGTCCTGCACAGCTAAGCTGTTGCCACCACATCTAGGACTGCCCCAGGTTACGACCGATCCATCGCCAAGAATAGCTGCACAAGCGGAGCCATTGGCTTGCACGGCAGTCACATTTCGGAGGTACGGCGCGACATTCGCGCAGTCGCCACCGCAGGAAGCATCACCCCAGGTCACCACCGATCCATCCGTTAAGATTGCGATGAAGCAGCCGTAGCTTTGCTGGATTTGTGCAACATTTTTCAAAAGATGCTGCACTTCTGCGCTGTCGCCGCCATATTCAGCATCACCCCAGGTCACTACGGACCCGTCGGCAAGGATAGCAGCAAAAGCATAAGCAGAAGCCTGTATACGTTGGACACTTTGCAAACGGGGTTGCACTCCACTGCTGTCGCCACCGCCATCGGCACTACCCCAAGTGACCACCGTTCCATCTGCCCGGATCGCAGCAAAAGCTTCCAGGTTCGCTTGTATGTGCTGCACATTCATCAGCTGATGCTGTACTGCACTGCTGTCGCCTCCAAGAGTCCGGTCGCCCCAGGTGACCACGGATCCATCGCCAAGAATGGCAGCAAACGATGCATCGCCGCTCTGGATACGCCGTACATTTTGGTTTTGCAATCGGTGCCTTACGGCACTAACGTCGCCGCCAGCACGCGCATCACCCCAAGCCACGACCGATCCATCGAAAAGGATAGCAGCAAATGCGGCTCCAGTTGATTGGACCTCGTGCACATTCCTCAGCTGATGCTGCACTGCACTACTGTCGCCTCCACGCTCAGCGTCGCCCCAAGTCACCACAGTGAAGTTCTGGGTTATGGCCGCAAATGCCGCTGTAGTGGCCTGAACAGCCAGCACACCCACCTGATTTAGGCAAGCAGGGCCGTCACCACCATAGTCAACATCACCACATGTCACGACGGAGCCATCAGGATCGACAACGGCAAAAGCCGAAGAATTGCCTGCGCTCTGTGCAGCGCCCATTGTCCTGACTCCTAACCCANCGTCACCACCATAGTCAACATCACCACATGTCACGACGGAGCCATCAGGATCGACAACGGCAAAAGCCGAAGAATTGCCTGCGCTCTGTGCAGCGCCCATTGTCCTGACTCCTAACCCACACAATATATGTATTATAATATATATATATATATATGTATATAATGTATATAGTTCATATAGGAGTTTGTTAAATTCCAAGTTAATTCCAAGTCCAAGTCGGTCAGGCAAGTGAGTTAGTNATATATATATATATGTATATAATGTATATAGTTCATATAGGAGTTTGTTAAATTCCAAGTTAATTCCAAGTCCAAGTCGGTCAGGCAAGTGAGTTAGTTTCCACATTTCCAATATCATAGGGGCGTGGGGCCTGAGAGTAGATTTAGGCTTAGGATTATGAATTATGTGACACTTATGTGATTGATTATGAATTACCCGGGCAATGATTCAATGATGGGGATGGGGGACCTGACAAATCACACTTCACACAAATGGCAGCGGCTGTGCTTATAAGCCCGAAACACCGGCCCCCCCAAAGCTCCTCAACCCCGAAAGCCCTGAACCCTAAACGCTGAACTAAGCCGAACCTAGAGCCCGAAGCCCCAAGCCCCGAACCCTTTAAAACCCTGAACCTGAACCTCATGCTAGGGCTAGAGGGTAGGGCTAGGGGTCGGGGTGGGGTTAGCCCAAAACACCAAAACTCTTGCAACCCCTGGATTGAAATGCCCGGAAGGTTGTTTGTGTGTGAACGCCAACAGGGGCTCTGGAACTTTGACAGGTCCACAGCACTGCCGTCACCACCATAGTCAGCATCACCACAGGTCACGCATTGCCGGGTTATTCATGATTTCTTAATCAATCAATCATAATTTAATCATGATCCTGTATCCTAAATACATTTGAATAAATCTACCCTCAGGCCCTCAGGCCCTATGCCCCTATGATGTTGGAAATTTGGAAACCCTGAACCTCGCGCACACGGCCACTAGGGCATTTTTACCTGACCTACTGTTTTAGGATTTTGACAAAGAAATAAGGAGCCCTAGTAAGGTAGGTTCTCTAGGGTCCCAGGGTCCAGGTAAACCCGGCCCCAAACCTGGACACAGGAAGCCCCGGCCCCGACACCCCAAAATCCCCGAAACTCCGAAACCTGGCATCCCAAAAACCCCGAAACTCCGAAACCGCGGAAACCCGACATCCGCGGAAACCCCTCTGAGGATCGGTGCGTGGCCCGTGGATCGATGAAGGTCTGGAGTCTGGACCTGGGGGGCTGGGACTGGGAGAGGAGCGGAGGATCCAGAGCACAAACAAGGCAGTTCAATTTGCGCGCGGTGGCATTACCGGCACCACCTGGCTGCCTCAGAGCCCCAAACCACCTGCCAAATCCGAAAGACATCCCCGAACCTTGCACACGACGCACTACCTGGCAGCCTCGGAGCCCCAAACCGCATCGATTCAACAAACCCTGAAACCTAACCAAGCTCCCAGCCACTGGCGACGAGGTCCAACCTGAGCGGGGGGGCTGGTGGGGGGTTGGGGCACAAAGGCTTCCGGCAGAGGCTGGACAGTGACAGCACGGCACTCGCAGGCTCGGATCGCATCTTTTGGTCACCAGCAAAGCGGATCGTCACTGCAAGATCGCCAGTTTTGTGTCCCGTGTGTTAGTATGCTAGAAACTTACACGTGCATGTGTTGTGCCCGGCCCGACAGCTGCCAGTGGGAGCTAAAGCTCAGCCAAGCGTGCCCTGGAACTCCGTGTACAGTTTTGAGTCGAAGCCGAAGCGGCCCTTGCGTTTCGAACCCGAAAATGGCTAGTTTTAGCTTATGGCCGTCAACCAACCAACCTCGTGTCCCAGGCAGCTCCTGCTTAAAATTTCAATAAGAGAGCAGCTCTGCTCAGGCAGGCCACAAACCGCAACCAGGCTCCACATATGAGCATGGTTATTCATCAAGCCTCTATAGGTCTATGTTCACAAAGATTGCCGCCTGCAGCCTGCAGCCCAAGCCAGCCCCGGCCCGTCTCACGGCCCTCACGGCATCTCATCTCCTGATCCAAAGTCGCTTTTGAGGCTTGAAACCTAACGATTGACCGGAGCCAGCCTCGATCATCTTCGTCCTCTGACATGCCGATGTCCGCATTGAGAAGTTGCCTGGCGGGGCAACGGGCACCGGGCAACACTCATCTGGGACCCTGAACTTAAACCCTAATAAACTAAAGCAACCAACACCCTANGTCCTCTGACATGCCGATGTCCGCATTGAGAAGTTGCCTGGCGGGGCAACGGGCACCGGGCAACACTCATCTGGGACCCTGAACTTAAACCCTAATAAACTAAAGCAACCAACACCCTAACACCCAAAATACCCAAACCCTGACAAACCGTGCTCAAAGCCTGAAGATGAATGCACATGGCATGGCGAGCGAGCACTCATGACAGACTGCGGGCAAACCTGTGCAAGACGAAANCCCTAACACCCAAAATACCCAAACCCTGACAAACCGTGCTCAAAGCCTGAAGATGAATGCACATGGCATGGCGAGCGAGCACTCATGACAGACTGCGGGCAAACCTGTGCAAGACGAAATTTTTGCTGCCACACACTCCGGGCGAGAGCGTAGGTCGCTGAGCTCCCGCGGAATCAAAGCCCTTTGCCATAGCCTTGTGATGCTTTGTGCATCTGGCATGCTGAGTCGCCACGGCTCACGACCGCTGCCCAGAGCCGGAGAGGGCAACACCAGCAAGTAGGAATGCAAAACTGCAAAGGGCGAGCAGTGAAAAGCGTAGATCAGCCATCCAGACGAGCCTGAATTGCAGAGAGTTTCGCCTCCAGTGCTGCCACCGCGGCAGCTTGAAGATCGCACTTGCCACCAACCACAGACTTGAAACTGGACCAAAAATCCAGAAGTTCACGGAACGAGGCCTCCAATGTCCGAAGCCGCGCCTCGGCACCTTCCAGCCTGGCCTCCTGCTGCGTCGGTGTCCTGGGAGATCTGGAGCGCGACCGACGAAGACGACGACACTCCTCCTCGAGAGAATCAAGGCGAGAGCCAATCGAAGAGAGGCCGGCGCGGAGGCCCGCCACTTCATCAGCCAAACTGCCGGCAGGAATGGAGTCGTCCAGCCCACGCCCATCACCAGCAAGCTGTCCATGATCCGCCTGGTCACAGGCTACTGCCTTCTCTCCCGGAGCAGCTGCCCCTGAATCCGCCAGACCAGAAGCCTCCTCCGCCGGTTCACGAGCCATTTCCCGAGCATGTGACATGTCGATGCTAGCACTAGTGCACATGAACTTCAGCTTGCCAGCATGTGAAAAAGAACATGCGTTGAAAAACTGATAAAAGCTTATTCGGGCCTTAATCCGGGCTTATTCGGGCCTTAATCCGGGCTTAAGGTTAATGGCTAAATCCTACTACAGGTTGAAGGCCTGCACCTTGGGATTGAGCCGGGAAACTGCAGGTTATAGCCTTAGGATTTAACCCGAAACCCTGAAACCCCTACAGGCCCGAACCCTAAACCCTTTAGTCCAGGAACGGTGCTAAACACCAGAACAACAGCACCCCAAAAGTCTTGACAGAACTGCACGCCGAAAAGGCCTACAAGCTTTGTTCGGAACCCTACACTTTACAATGCTTAGAATTAAGTGTAGGTCCTAGAAACCCTAACTCGAAACCCGGTGCCCAGGGCAGTCTCCTGTTCCGGTCTCGGGGGTTGGTTGTTTCGGGTTTCGGGTGTAGGGCTTGGGGTTTCGGGTTTAGGGTGTATGGTGTCTAGGGTTTAGGCACGCCTGTCACCGGAAAGCTACGACCAGAGTCAGTGCACTGCAGTTTGTCGCATGCCGCCTAAAGTTCCTTAAAGGCGCCTATAAGGGACCTATAAGGGTACTATAACAAATCGCCAATGGGGCCGCCTCGGCCATCTTCTTGCGAGCATCTGCAACCGTCAACGCCATGAGGTACCTGACAGGCGGGCGATGACCAAGCGAAGGCGGGGGGGGAGGGGGGAAGGAGGTGAGGGGGGGCNTCTTAAGGGGAGGGGGCACGCAAAGCGCCTACAGCAGCGACCTACCAGAAACGCGCACACAGACTCTTGACACAGACACAAGACCCCGCAAGAAACCGCGAAAAAACCCGACATCCCAATCCATGAGGTACCTGACAGGCGGGCGATGACCAAGCGAAGGCGGGGGGGGAGGGGGGAAGGAGGTGAGGGGGGGCGCACCAGCCAGACCACACGCCGGCGCCGGCCCAGGCCCAAAAGGAAGCCTACAGCCTGACCTACCTACCGCCTATACTGCCCATTGAATGGCCCACTGCCTACCGCACCACAGCAGCATTCACATGTTGGCCCTATGGCTCCCTGAATGCTGTGCTCATAGGCCGTGCTGTGCAAAGGAGCCAGAATTGGCCGATGAGTGCGAGCATGCAGTAGGGTTGAAGTCAACGGTTGAAGAGTGCAAAGGGCAACTCCAGGGTCCAGGCCACCCGAAGTCGGCGATGTTGCGGAGAGCAGCGCCGAAGCGACCTGGACGGAGCGAGAAAGGGCCCGGGGCTCCCGGGTGCGGGGCTTAAGGACGCAGGGCATTCTAGTTTACAGGCGGGGCGGGGTGGCAGAAGCAGGCCCTCCTGTGCGCACTCGGACAGAGAACCCCACAGCCCCACGAAATCCGAAAAAACCCTAAGGTTCGGCGCCGGACGACACGAAGCAGGTCCAACCTGGGCGGAGCAAGGAAGGGCCCCGGGCTCCCGGATGCGGGGCTTAAGGACGCAGGGCAGTCTAGATTACGGGGGCAGGGGGCGGGGCGGCAGCAGCTCAAGGCACTCACAGACACGGAACCCCAACCCCCGAAACCAAAGAAACCCCGGCAAGCACTCTGAGGAGCGGGGCGGCGTGCAAAGGGGTCCGGACCTGGGCAGAGCAGGAGGGAGGTTTCGGGTCTTAAGGGGAGGGGGCACGCAAAGCGCCTACAGCAGCGACCTACCAGAAACGCGCACACAGACTCTTGACACAGACACAAGACCCCGCAAGAAACCGCGAAAAAACCCGACATCCCAANTCTTAAGGGGAGGGGGCACGCAAAGCGCCTACAGCAGCGACCTACCAGAAACGCGCACACAGACTCTTGACACAGACACAAGACCCCGCAAGAAACCGCGAAAAAACCCGACATCCCAAAAACCCGAAACCGCGGAAACCCCGCTGAGGATCGGTGCGCGGTGCGTGGATCCGAGAGATGTCGAGGGCCCTTCGAGGATGTGATGTTGGGGCTGCTGGTCCCTGCCGCTATGGCACTGTTCCACCCCGAGCCCTTCAAGGAATCAAGGAACCTTTGGAGAAACCCGAAACGGAACCTGTTTTGGAAAGGGTGCATGCCGACAATTCCAAACCCCCAAAAAGGCATATGTCACAGGGTTCGGCACCTTGCAAACGATCAGCCGACAGTGGATCACGATGGTCACGCAGCGGCCGCCACAGACATGTCTGGATATACGAGGGTTACCGAGGGTTTAGGGCCGGGGTTTAGTTTATGGGTTTAAGTTTAGGGGTGTAGGGTAGGTCTGCAAGTAGGGTTTGTTTTGGTCGCTTTGGGCTGGCTGTTTCGACTGTTTCGACTCCGGCTTCTGCCTGATCTGTATAAGTATAGTAAGGATTAGGGTTTAGGAGGCAAGGCCTTCTGATTTTAGAACAGACGCGGTTCAGGGTTTGGTTTAGGGGCACTTCAGGTTTTGGGTTAGGGTTAGCATCTGGCAATCTGAGCCGCCGAGCCATCATCTGAGCAGCACAGACTCGATAGACACCAGCTTAACTCTCTCGCTCTCTCTCTTTCTCAAACTGTTCCGGTATTTTGAATGCCTTGTTTTGGAATGAAGTGTTTTGTCTGTGCCGGTTTGCAGGCAGCTGCACTGCAACCACATATCAAAAAAACGAACCCATCAAGAACACTTATTTTTTNTGTTCCGGTATTTTGAATGCCTTGTTTTGGAATGAAGTGTTTTGTCTGTGCCGGTTTGCAGGCAGCTGCACTGCAACCACATATCAAAAAAACGAACCCATCAAGAACACTTATTTTTTCTGTTGCGGGAAAAATGTGCACCAGCACCGGGCAAGAAAGTTAATACTCTTGATAGGTTAAAAGATGCTGCTTGTGTCTTCGTTCTGCATGGTCTTCTAGTTCCCTGATTTCCGTACGCATTTGAGTGATGTGAAGTTCAACACTGTACTGAGCTGCAAAGACGTTGAACTGTTGCACTGAGGACGGTGCAGGGAATGCTAAGCCGGGCGCGGTGCCTGCCCCTGCATGGCCACCCGTGACCGGGGGCTGCACGGCAGGATTCTGCGCTGACAAATCCATTTCTGGNGTTTGGCCGTTCTGGTGTTTTTTTACTTTAGGGCAAAATTTAGGTAATTTGTAGCCTAAATTTTTAAGTTAGGGTAAATCCAGCCATTTCGTAAAAACAGGGAATCTGGAGACTCAGGGTATAGAAGGCCACCAGCTGAGCCACAGTCAAGGCCTCCCGTCCTCCCCGAGGATTCTTGGGAGGGCCTTTTTTAGCTGCAGCAGGCCTGCGAAGGGCAGCCTTCTTTGGTGCTGCTTTCATGGCTGTTTTTGCCATGATCCCCAACATGTCTAGGCAAGCTCTTGTGAAAGCCAGATGCCACTGCCTAAATCTGCTTCTTGAAAGCCACTTCTGAAAGCCTAAACCCACTTCTGAAAGCCACTTCTGTTTCCGGTTTCAGAAGTGCCCCCACCGAAAACAGAAGTGCCCCCCCCCCCTCCGACCACCCTAGGTTCTTACACACCCCCCCGGACATACACCCCCACACCCCCACCCCCTACGCCCTCACCCCTGAACCCCCAAGCCCTACGAACACCTAAAAAAACACAGCTTCTCTTCTTGCTGGATTTGGAGCACTAAGCAATGAGGTCTGCTTGGGTAGTTCCCAGCAGCCAAGCCCCCTCTCGTGCTTCAGAAGAGCTCTTCTTCAAAACAATAATCCCAAGCAGATCCCCATTTCAAGCCCGTTTACTTGATGCCAAGCCCAAGAAAACATCAAATGCGCTGAGACAGTGCCGAACCCGGACGCAAAGGTTTACTCACTGTGCCACTCGCTTTGGCCCAGGCTCCCAGTCCCAGACAGCAACGCAGCAGCCACAGCCTGAGCTGAAAGGGAGAATGTGCAGACTGTGCCGTGTGGACATGCGTTAGGTTCAGCACATGATTCTGGTTGATGCACTTGCTGCTTCTTTCTCATAAAAAGGCAAGGCTTCATAAGACATGTGCCTGGTTACCACAGTTCACAGCACTCAGATGGCATACCATGAAACTGAAAGCATGACCACTAGTTTTAACGATTGTGAGTAGTGGCCTTAGAAACCAATCATGTAGAATTTAGGAGTTACTGTAAGCTTCCTGAACCTTCCGAGAACAACAGTGCCCCTTCGTGAGCCCTCAAACGAGGGTTTCTTCTCTTGCTGCAAGCACAATGGCTGACTGGTCTGAACGACGAGACTGGTCAGAACGAGACTGGTCAGAACAAGACTGGTCNCAACAGTGCCCCTTCGTGAGCCCTCAAACGAGGGTTTCTTCTCTTGCTGCAAGCACAATGGCTGACTGGTCTGAACGACGAGACTGGTCAGAACGAGACTGGTCAGAACAAGACTGGTCTCGCAAGGAAACTGGTCTTCGTCTGCGTGGCAGGAGCAAGCGGCGGATAGTGGCCAGGAAGCGGCGGTTAGCGGCCAGCAGGAATGGCCGGAGGACCGGACGTGGCAGGACCAGGAGCCGGAAAAGCAGAAGAAGCCAGGCACTGGGACAAAAAACGACTGGTGTCACAAGAAACGCCAGCTCAACTACTTCCACGGCAAGGAGATGGATGCCCTGAAGCTGGAGCATGAAANGGAGCCGGAAAAGCAGAAGAAGCCAGGCACTGGGACAAAAAACGACTGGTGTCACAAGAAACGCCAGCTCAACTACTTCCACGGCAAGGAGATGGATGCCCTGAAGCTGGAGCATGAAAAGCAGATGACAGAGATGTAGCAGAGGCATGATGACGTTCTGCGGCAGAAGCAGCAGGACCTCGACACGATCGACAAGGCCTTCCGGGACTATGCATACGATTATGCAAAAAGTCAGTGTCAGCTTGACATGCTGCTGGATCGTGAGACAGAGCACCAGGAGGAGATCGCGGAGCTCGAGAACCAGGTGACCGAGGCCTATGAAGAGAGCAGGCAGCTCAAGACTTCCCTGGCCACGGCACAGTCAGAAATAAAGGAGCTCAAGACGAAGGCCGCCGAGNAGGAGATCGCGGAGCTCGAGAACCAGGTGACCGAGGCCTATGAAGAGAGCAGGCAGCTCAAGACTTCCCTGGCCACGGCACAGTCAGAAATAAAGGAGCTCAAGACGAAGGCCGCCGAGCACGAGGAGCAGAGCAAACAGCACGAGGAGCAGATCAAGCAGCTAAAGGGCAAGATGGCAGAGACCTATAGCGAAAATCATCGCAAGAGGAAGCAGGTCGCAGCCCTGATGGAGCAGGTCACAGAGGTGAATGATTTTATTGTGGGGTACCACAAGAAGCACCACCTCGAGAGGTTCACAAGGCCTACTCAGGACCCGGGCATGAACATGATGAGCTATTTCTCAAAGTCTTTCTTGAAGCTTCCCGCATGATGTCTGTGCTTTATCAGGAGCAGATGGCAGTGACCCTCGAACCGGTCCCCAAGAAGTCCAAGGACCGAAATGCTTCACAGTCCTATCAACTGCCATTTCAGTAACCATATTATATGGCACAGATAAGCTCTACAAAGAAACCCTTGCCCCTGAAGGAAGAGAAAGCTGCAGCGTCCAGGTGAGGGCTTCGCAGCGCTTTGCACCATAGGCCGAGTCGAGGTTGTCTTCCCT